>VDFB02255468.1:0-80744 GCA_007258455.2 Sequoia sempervirens | reverse complement strand
CCCCTCAACCTCCACCTCCATAGGAGAAGCGACCACCTCAATAGAATCCACAACTAAGAGAGCTAGATACCTTCACCATCCAAATCCACCTCAAGAGGAAAGGAACCCACCTCCATAGGGTTTGAGGAGAAATCCAACGCATCAACAAGACGAGCAATCGTAGCATCCTTTGGAGACCATTGCACCAGGAACAAGCTGTGCACAAAAGGAAGAAAACTAGAAAACAACCCACTAAGGCTGAAAGACAATTGGGGATTCAAGATTAGCATAAAAAGAGGCCAGCCAAAAGCCACAAACTAGAAACATAAGGAAACAAAAACTGGGAGAAAGAGAACCACCCAACAAGAACAACACCCAAAAATAGAGAAACTTTGCACCACCAAGAAAAACCAAAAAGGGGTGCCAATAGAATCAACCAGAGAGGACCCCAACTAGCAACCAAAGACCTCTGAAAAGAGGACCCAAAGTTGAACACAAATAATCCCACCAAAGAGGCACACTTTGCCAAAAATAGGATCACCATAGTCCCAAAAAGGAACAAGACACCCAATTGAGCCAAAAGAAGAGTAAACAAAAGCACCTCCGCCCAGAGACAAGAGAAACAAAGAACCCAAATGAAAAGAGAGGAACACATCAAAAGCATCCTCCAGCAGGCCAAAAGAACCCACACGAAAGGAACCACCAAGGCCACCACAGGCATCAAATAGATCCCAACCAAACCCCCATTGATAGAAGAGAACAAAGCATCAGTTGATAAACCCAAAGCACCCCACACAAGGAAAAAAAGTTCACCCTCAAGGCAACATGCACCAGCAAAGGCTCCTATAGAGATGCAAGCACCAACCCCAAAGAATAGGGAAGGACCCCCACTCCACCTCCAGCGCACAACACACGAAGCAGGGACGACCCGACAACAAAGAATGTCAAGAGGCCCAACGATGACTGCAACAACATCCTCCATTGGATCATCATCGCCATCTTCCTCTAAATATCCCTCGATGCCCTTCAAACTACCGCTCCCACCAGAGCTCCAACTCCCGCTCCTGCTTGATGCCATTTTGCATTCACGTTGTTAGTTTTAACATATACATATTTTTTCATATATTGGTTTTAAGTAATATACATAGTTAGAGTTGTGATATATACACATAGAGTCATGACACACACACACACACACATAGAGATCCATAGGGTAGATACATAGTCTACAATATCTATTTAGGTTATGGTTTGTAGGCACTCACACAATAATATACTCACATACTAGCACACATATTCACACACATTTTCTGTGTATTCATTCACATATAGGAATGCATCTATACATAGAAAGGTACACATATACATAGCTACATAAGCATATACCAATCCATGGGTGGGGTGATTTTTAGTTTTTTTTTTTTAAAGTCTAGTCCCTAGTTATATTAGTGACCAAGAGGTCTCATCTTATACCCCTTGATCACAAGGGATCATCCTTAGTGCCTAGCCCTTGACCATAGGGGTCTCAACCAAGTGCCCAACCCATATAAAAAACCTATTTCCCATCCCTTGGTTGTATTGGTTACTATTAGCCAAATTTCAAGGGGCTAAGCACCTCCCCCCTTCCCTTTGAATTTACTAAAGGAGCACAAATCATTTAAACATGCATTCCTTTTGGATTACTCATTGATTTTTTAATTTTTTATAGGCATTGGAAAGCTAGTTTGGAGCTATACATTGTGGATTAGGTAATTTTTCTAGATTATGCACCAATAATTAAGTATAATCATTTAAAAATTTAAATGTTTATAAATTTTTCATACAAATTCATTTTTTAGTGATTTAAAAAAAACTTATTAGAAAATTGCATGTAATTTGATGATGTTATCTATTTCTCCTCTAGACTATGTTATTCTATGTTTCTTATATAATCCTTTGAACACAATGTCTCTCATTCTAGCAAAAGAAAAAAAATGGAAAATATTATCTCTCATGAGCCAAAGAATGAACTTTCAAACTCTTGATTTATGGTTTTATAGAAAAATTTGAAGAAAACATTCATTATAAACATTTTCCATTTTTATATGATTAGACTTTTATGTGTTTTATCATATTGAAATTGGGGCTAAATTTTTATTTTACATTTTTATTTCGTTTAATTAATTTTCCATTACCTTTTAATCTTGAAAAAGTGAGGTGTGTATCCTCCTCTCATATGCTTACACGATCTTGAGAATTAGAAACACACACTTCTCAAATTTCTTTTTAGGGGGTCTAGCTTATGTTTCATCACCAAAGGGACAACCTCAACTCTAATATTTTGGTGATGTATAAAGAGTGGGGTGTGAATCCAAATACATGCCTTTTGGAAGATGAAATTCTATCACTAGAGCTAAGCCCCCAGTATTTTATACTTTGAGAAAGTGAAGGAGAAGGGTTGGTTACCCACTTCTCCTAGCTAGTTGACTTTTTTTCACTTTTATTGTTATGGATTAAGGCCCACATGCTCTTATGGTATATTGAGGATACCCTTAGAAGCATATATATCCTAGATTAAGATCATTAGATACTATTTAGGCTCAAGAAGCTACTCACATCATAATTTTAGAGTGGGTAGAAAGAGCTAACTTTGTGTAAGGATTTTTCCTCCAATCTAAGGGGTGCATATGTTGTACTTGACCTTGCATTCCCTAGCTATGAACCACTTGATCTACATAGTATATTTGTGGGCACATAGGGATTGACACACTTTCTTGAATAATTCTATAATTATTTATGTGTATTATGTGTTTGTTAATGTTAGATCAACCCTCCCCTCTTTAAGCCAAAAGGGGAACCTTATCCTTTTAGCCTTAATATTTTTCTTTCTATATTTTATTTAGTTTATGTCAAATATACTAAAAAACTAATTTTTTGGTCTTCACCTCTTGCTAAGGTTTTTATACCAACCATTATCCACCAACTCAACCAAGCTCAATAACTCCACTTCATTGACCTAGGAACAACCATCCTTTGCATCCAAAATTCCAATATTTTTCAACAACCTCCAATAAAACCCATTACATCCAAAACCAAAGTCTAAACCCAACACAATAATCTAAGTCTGATCTTATTCAACTCAAAACTATCCATAAGAAACCCAAAACACAAATCTAGCTTCACTACACATTGTCATTCAATCAATCTAGATCAAACCTTCTTTGAAATAAAGAATTAACCCCCAAACATCTTTAGTTCTTGTGTGCTTAATAAATTTTACTACCTTAAGTAGCAAGCTAATTGAAATCAAATAATTTCATCAATCCTAAATGAAATTTACTTAAGAACTTGACCTATCCTAAGTTGACCAATCTAGAAATCTCAATCGATCTTTCTATCAAGCATGAAACATTAAATCATCCATCATAATTATTGATTATATATTTCCTTTGATTTATAAATTTCATCCCCATAGCTTTCCCATTAGCCATTTTTCATCCTAACCTAAACATCACCCCTTCAAATAATCTAATCCATAAACCTTAACTAAATCCTCAACGAATCCATCCTTAGCAATCAACTTTGGGAAAAAAACATAAAAAGATCCAAAAAATAATAAATCACAAAATACCATTTAAAAAAAAATTAAACTAAAAAATTAATTACTAGAACTCATGCCAACCATCACTAGGTTGTAATAAAGAAATAAAATGGAACAAAATAACCAAAATCCTTCTACAAATAGTCATTATACCCAAGGAAATTTTTAGAAGAATTAATCCACCATGAGATAGATGAAGAAAATATTTTAAACCAACTAGATTATTCTCTTAGGTTCACAAAATTTATCAATGATGATATTGCACAAGTCTACTTGGATCACCTTGTGAGGTTAAATAAAAACCATCTCCTAGAACAAATCATAGATATAGGAGCCACATTCCCCACTAACTTTGATCCATCCAAACTTAATAACATCATTAACAAGAGCCCATAATCACCTCAATCTTAAAAAATCCATAAGATAGCTATTCACAACATATAAATGCTTACCCTTATAATAATCATCCTTTGATATATAAAGTGTTTTCCACACTTCCTAATACATCGTCCTCTAATTATTTTACTTTGGATACAACCAAGATTGCATTTACCTCATAACACAACCTTTCACATCAATTTAATCTCATTCATCTTAAAATTATCAAATCAAAATATTCCTCTTTCATTTAATCCACCTAAAATGACATTCATGTCCATGTCACACTTTTACCTACTATATCCATATTGTAGCTAACAATTTCTTAATTCACCACAATTCAATCTCATACCTCACATCACTCATCTTTATTACAACTTCCTTCAACATCTTTTCCACCCTTAACATCTTATCTACCACCACTAACATTTCAATCCACTTATCAATAACAACAATATTACAACCCTTAAACACATCCCAATTCATCCATCAACAAAAATCATCACAACAAAAATAAATACCATGAAAAAACACATTTAAATCCACTTATTGGCAACCACCATATCAAACCAACCCATATCACTAACCAAATCCAACTCTTGATAATCCCTTTACCCAAGAGTGGCAAGAAATGAAGGTTACACTCAAGGGATACAAACATGGAATTTATATAAAAGAAAAAATATAAATTCAAATAACTATGTCCTTGCCCCTTAAATAGGTTGATAACACTAGTAACTTTCCCTTAGAATCTTGAAGTACCAAATTTAGACAAATATAAGAGAAAGGAAGACCCACATGATCTTGTAAGCAAATTTTTCATGGCATGCTAGGAAGTAGCCTATAGCGACATATATCTTATGAAACTTATTCCTCAAATTTTAGGAGGAAAATAATTGAGTGTTTTTCACACCTATCTCATGGGTGCATTACCACTTTTGTATAATTGGTTGAGAAATTTGTAAACCATTTCTCATATAATGTAGAATATGAATTTTCAATGCTCAACCTTTGCAATGTCAAACAATGAACTGGTAAGAGATTTGCTTCCTTTCTCCAATAATGGAGGAGTATCACTATTCATTTTCCCTATTCCATACCAAAAAAATAACTCAATAATATGTTCATTAGAAACCTTAACCTGGAAATGGCCTTTCATTTATAGGTCCATTATGTCTCATTTTTTTATGAAATTATTGACAAGAGTAACTATCGAGAAATCCCTTGTTGCTAAAGGTTTGGTCAAAATCTCTAAAAAGGAAAAAGATAACACTAGCCAAACCAGTGATGAATCATGTTTTATACTTAAGAATAAAAATATCATAAGTGATGGGGTAACTAATTCTACATTTATTCAAGCCACACAAATAATGCAAATTCAAACAAATAGCAATATTAAAAACGTTCAACAAAAAAACTCCTACTTCCATAACACAAGGACAACTAAAACCCCTTAATAATCTAAAACAAAATAATACTTCTTTGGCGGAACCTATAGAGACCATATTCCATAAACTTGTTAATGCTAACATGATCAAATTTCCACATACATAATGTTTTGATGAAAATAAACCCAAACCTACATGGTATAAAGAAATTGAATATTGTAAGCACCATTGTATTAAAGGTCGTGCACCCTTTCAAAATTCATGCAACTTGAAAATTACATCTAGGATCTTATCAATCATGGTGAACTTATCACAAAAATCTCTACATCCTCTTCGCCTAAAGAGAAATTAGGCTTTTATTAGGATCCATTTCTAAAGTATGATCAAAATTAATCCCCAACATCAGATAAAGGATCATCCCAAAACACCAAAAAAAAATTAAATGCCAATAAAATGCCCATCTCAAATGATCGATAGTTGGCCATATTGAAAAAGGCTATCCACACGCCAACACCATCACAATAAAAAGTACTTATTATGCCTTTACCACTAGGCATGACAAGTTACTAACCAAGGGTCATCCTTTTCCTCCCAAGAAGCCAACTAATATGACTTCCTAGAGAATCTTGGGAAGAATATAGCATAGATATCCATCTTGAATATTTTTAGATCATTAGCTCTTTATGAGAACATATTATATTGTGCTTGAAGGGAGTAGTGAGTCCCTAGTGATATCAACCTTGATCATTTTTGATCCCTAGAGGGTCAATTGTCATCTTCCTATTATCTTGTGTTCACTACAAATGACATACTTTCTATCAAACCATCCCATACCAAAGCAATCCATGTAGAAGCTAATGTCGATAAGCATAAGGTTAAATGAGTCCTCATCAATGGTGGGTGTAGACACCTAAAAATGACTAATGCATTTCCATCTTTTCATTTTATCATTTTCTCATCAATTCTTCTATCTATATTAATTAAATATTTTTTAATTATTTAATTAATTCATCATTTACCTTCCAACATTAATTTTGGTCCTCTATAAATAAATAATTTTTTAAATTTATTTAATTAGCTAACACTCCTCTCAATAATTAAATAAATTAAAATAATTTATTTAAATTTAAATTAATCTTTTCATTCAAAATAAATAAATTAATATTTTATTTATTTCCTCAACTATACTTTTTGAATTAAATAAATTAAATATTTAATTCTTTCAACTATTCCACCTCACAAATCTAATCTATTTACTAATTTTAGCTCCTACCCTATCTCAATTTTTCTTATCCATTGATTCTTCTAATTAATCTCCACCATTGATCAATTATCAAGTGAAGAATATAAATATCCAATTCATTCACACATCATCTCCTAGAGCACAATCTTGTATCATTAGCTATCTATCATTATCATTATCTAGATCAACACTATCTTGAGCTATTATGTATATCATTTTCTATCTACTATCTTTGAGAAAATATCACTATCTTGACCAACATACTACCATTATGCTATCGTGGTTATGCTATTTTAAAGAGCAACCCACATATCAAGCATTCAAGAAAATATCAAATAAACAATAGAGAAAATTGAGATCTTTGTCATGATATAATTGTTTATTATTTGATTCATGCATAGATCTTAAGATTTATTGAGTGATTGTTGAGTGTGAATTTGGTGCTTTCATTTTATTGTTCCTATTTTACATAATTCACATTTTCATCACCCACATTTTGGCACACATGATGGGACTCACATCCCTGATATTTGATAATATATATTTTCAAGAAAATTGGATTTTTGAAGGTTATAGGTGCATAACTACGTATTTAATTTATTATGTCACACATCTGAGCTGACTTGAAGTGTTTTTGAGTAGATCCATGGTGCATTTGAGCCAACATACTATGCATATGAGCTGACACAAGGAAAAATCGATATATATACCATGTAGTATTTGAATTTTGGATTAGATTTTTTGCAAAAAACTGTTATAGATCTATGATTCTGAGGTGACTTGATGTACTTTTGAGCTATTTTTTTGCACTTCCAAGGTGATTTGTCATGCTTCTAAGGTGATTTGGTCCACTTCTGATCAAATATACCATACTTTTGATGCAACTTACCATGCATATGAGATAATCGGTCACACTTTTAAAGTGACTTGTTGTGCATTTGATTCATTCTACTATGCATTTGATCACATTTGTTGCATATATGATCAATAGCATTGGATTTTTCAAAATTCAAAAGAGTTGAAAAGATAGGTTGGGGCTCCTCATATTAGATCATATTTTCTTCTCAAATTTAGCATTGGACGCCAAATACATTCATTCTAATCACCCTTTCTCTTTTAAATTTGTAAAGTAATCAAAATTTCTTTATCATTTTTGTTATCTTTGCTTTAGACAATCTTGTTTGGTGTGTCTTTTCACATCTAAAATTGGGTTTATAATTAATATTTCACATTTGGATTTGGGATCTAAAATAAATCACTTTCTTTTAATCTCCAAGATCTACTTACCTATTCTCTCCTCTTGTGTCTTAGAGTGGTTTGGAGGATAGAAAATAAGTAATCACATTTGCTTTTAGGGGGCTTGCCTGGGGATTTCATCACCTTAGGGACAACCTCAACTCTCATGTTTTGACATAGTATAAAGAACATAGGGTGAATTGAAATAAATTCCTCTTGGAAGTGGAATATTATTAACTTAGGATAATCCTTTAAGAACTCTATAACTTAAAGAAGTGAAGGTGGAGAGTGGGTTACCCTTTCCTCCCAATTGTCTAACAGTATTCCCTTTTATCTACAGATTAGGCCTCACATACCTTTGTGGGATATAGAGGATACCCCTAGTTTAACTTGTGCAACTTAGTTGATACTTTTTGGCCATTTTTTCTTGTGTTGTATTTGTACCTACAAGGATTGACAAAACCACTTGAGTGGCCTTGTTCATGTGTCTTGTGTGTTTGAGTGTTTATAAACACATCCTCCACTTGAAACCAAAATGGGACACAAAATATAGATTGAGCCATATGAAATGTCTTTTGCATTATTTCTTTGTGTGTTTTAGTATTGAAAAAAAAACTTAAAATTTCAAAAATAAATCAAAACATTCACACAAACAAAACAAGAAAATCTATTGTCTTTATTTTCTTAAAATTGAAATGTGTTAATATTCTTGGTGTATCTTTTTGAAATATTTTATATCTTGAAAAAGTCAATAGTCATCTTAGTCATTGTGGCTATCTTATGCTGAAACAAAGAGCCAAAACAAACATACTATAGAAAATCATATTTGATTATCAAAATAATGCTTTTAACCTATCTTGCAACATATCTGAGCCATAAATCTATGCTTCTAGGTTATTATTTTGCATATAATTATCATTATATGCATCTAATTTATTTTTAGTGCTTATGAGCTATCCTGGGCCACATCTGATTGATAGTGTTGAGTTTTTGGAATATTTCACTACAATTTTTTTGATTAATTGTGACATGTATTTGATTCAACGTGTATCACTTTTGATCAATCTTGAGGTGTTTTTGACTATGTATCCACATCCTTGTAAATTTCCTAAAATAATAACTAAAAAATCACATTTTTAGAATTTTAGACAATCAGGGCTGATACAAACCTACAACATATCTCATTGGTAAAATATCATACACTATTTCATTGAACTTTAAACTATCATCTTGGATAAGGCTTGGAAAGAGAAAAATATTTTGGAGCTTGTCTAAATTCACAAATCAACATATCATTATCAATGATATTATCAAAATTTGTTGAAGCTTGATCTAAATCTCTTATATTTTATGTCTAACTTGCCTCCTTGCTTGAAAGAGTAAGATGCTAAGTTAGCATATATCATTAGTGGATACACTATCTCAAGAGATTTTTCTACTCTTGAGTTGGAAGAATCCACTCTTTAATTGTTTTCTTGGACTCGTAAGTCTAGTTTAATTAAACAAAACTTTATTTATCATTTTCTTTGGACTCATAAGTCTAGTTCAAGTAAACATATCTTTATAGATATAATTTTTCTTGGACTCATAAGTCTAGTTCAAGTAAACATATCTTTATCTATCATTTTGTTAGGACTCATAAATTTAGTTCAAGTAAACATATCTTTATCTATCATTTTTTTGGCCTCATAAGTCTAGTTCAAGTAAACATATATTTATCTATTATTTTGCTTGGACTCCTAATTATAGTTAAAGTAAACATATATTTTTCTATCATTTTTCTTGGAATCATAAGTCTAGTTCAAGTAAACTATCATGATCTATTTGCTTGGACTCATAATTCTAGTTCAAGTAAACAATCTCTATCTTAATTAATACCATTTGGATATCTAGATTAACTTTGATATATTTTGGTTTTATCAAACAATTATATCTTATCAATCAAGCTATCCAATCTTATCCAAGCTTAAACTCCAAAAAAAAAAAAATCCATAACAATTTTCCATGCCCATCATAAGGTCACAATATAAGAAAAATATGAAATCCCATCAAAATAAGTCAAACATGCAAATAACCATGGTTAGTAGCCGGCATGAGTCGGGAAAGTCTTAAAAACAACTACCTCGAGGTCCATATAAGATTCATATGCCATCATCTTCATGGGCTATTCATATTGATGAAGATATTAATCAAGACCCAACACTCAAATAATTACAAGAATTTGAACAAGACCCTAAAGCAATGAGAGTTATGGAACTTATTTTCATTGAAAATCTTGATCATTATCTTTAAATATTAATTCAAAAAGGTGCCAAGCTACTTCCTATTTTTTATGCCAAAAATCTATCATAAAACCCTAAAGATATTGCATTGGCCACTTTTACTCATACCCCATCATCACAAATTGACATGTCTAAGGTCCAATGGTGCTCCTATCAAGAGATACATAATCAATTTTCACCTAATCCATACCATGCCATTGCACATTTCATCCCAAGTATTACCAATCCTAACATGCATAATATACCTCTTCCTTCAAATCCATCTCAAAAAAGTGCTCCATATGTAACAACATTTCTTCAATCCTTACCTATGCCACAAAAAACACATGCCAAAATTCCTACACCTTTACCTCCTATACCCCATCATTTCACCTATCAACAATTCCAAAAACTCCCAATGTTATCCCAAACACATGTGCCACCTAATAAACATCACATCCCATCCAACCATGTCACTATCTTTGTTCCCATAACTAACCCTCCAATTTATCCTCCCATTTCATCCACTTTCCAAGAACCTCTGTCAAATAGGCCTAAAATATCATATATCCCACAAAATCCTTCATATTTTTCCATATAAAAACCTCCTAATGTATCTACCTCAACACCCAAAAATGACTTGGTAGCACAAATTCAAGATATACAACAAAAAATATAAAACATAAAAATGGGACACACTAAGAAGAGCTATACATTAGAAGACATATGCCATTATCCCTTTGATATGTATATACCCATGATCCCCATTCCTACTAATTTTGAACTGCCTGAATTTGACAAATACAAAAGAAAAGGTGATCCATGTGAACATATAAGGGAATTCTACCTAGCTTTTCTTGAGGTTTCCTACAATGATACTTATTTAATGTGCCTCTTTCCTCGAAGTATAGGAGGTCAAGCCATTAAATGGTTCTCCCACCTACCCCATGGGATCAAGTCTTTTCATGACTTAGCTCAAAATTCATTGTTCATTTCTCATATAATATGGAGCATAAAATATCTATGACTAGTCTATGTAATAAAAACAAATAAATGGATAATTATTTATAACTAATCTATGCAATACAAAAAAAAGGAAACGAAGAATCATTTGCTGCATTTTTACAATGATGGAGAAATATGGAAATAAAATTCCCATGGCATATCCTTGGAAAATAACTTGTCCACATATTCACCCAAAATCTAAATCAAGAAATAGCCTTCCACCTATAAGTCCAATGTACTAATACATTTTGTGAGATCATAGAAAAGGGATTAACCATTGAAAATCACTCATTGCTAAGGGTGTTGTAAAAATATATAATAATAATAAACAAAGTATAGCTCAATCTAATGACAAACCTCATCTTTGGGCATAAAAAAATATTGTCAATGATGGTGTGGTAGATACAAAATCCATCCAAAAAATACAATCACCATCTAACATACAATCATCAACAAACACATAAAAAATACTCAAGGTGTCACTACCCCTAGAAGACCACCTAGGAAAAAAATGCTCCAAGACATAGATGTACTCCTTTAGGGGAGCCTATTAAATCTGCTTTACAAAAATTGGTTCAATCTAAGCTTATTACATTACCAAAGATGAGAAAATTTGAACCTCAATTCAAGCCACTGTGGTACAAAGAGAATGAATTTTGTGAATACCATAGGGTCAAAGGTCACAACCAACAGTATAAAATTGAAAAATATTATTTAGGATCTTATTGACCGAGGTGATATTATTGTCAAATATCATCCCTCTTCATCCAATAATGGTATCAAGAAATACACAAATCCAATCCCTAACCATGGTAAAGGGAACACCTATAACAAGGATAACAAATACAAAGATGCCAATTATAACTTCATTCTATACAAATACACCATATCTCTATTAGAAGAAACTAATACATGTATGGGTAAAATAACATCTCAAGATATCCCTTCCATCCTATCTAAATATCTCATTTTATCTCAAGATAAAAACAACCCTTCCAATCTGATCAATGATCCCACTTCATCTCAAGAGAAAAGTGCCCTTCTCATGTTATCTCATGGTCCCCTACCAAATCAAGATCAAATCACACCTTCCATCCCATCCAATGATCCCCTTCCATCTCGATATCAAAGCATGCTCCCATCTCATAATTTTATCCTTTCATGATATCCCATGATCCTACCTCAAGTCAAGATCAAAGTATCCCTTCATCCCCATGTCATGATCCTTATCCATGTCAAGATTTCAACATCCCTCTTAATTCCTTCCATGATCCTAATTTGCCACAAGATCCCACCATCCCTATCCAAGCAATTCACATCAAAACAAAAACTAAATTAGCATACAAATTGGCTCATCAAAAAGCTTCATCCACCCCTAAGTCATCTATTCCATCACATATCCCTCATCCTATCCAAATACCTTATTCCTTCCTTTTATCTCAATTATCCTATCTGAATCCTTCATCATATATCCCTCATCCTATCTAATCCATCCCCCTACCCTTTCATCTTTGATCTTGATAAAAATAGGGGAAAAAATTATCCATGTATGCTTTGTACAATGCAAACCCTTCATCCACAATCCATATCCTTTATGCACCATCTTATTATCTCAAAAATCCTTCACTACCTTTTATCCATGATTGCACTACCTCTAGTATGGGGCATTTTTTTTCCTTTGTAACATAGTCATTAGAGATGATTTCTCCTATCTTCCAACTCTCCACCTATCACGACGTCATAAATTAGCAATATTTTACCTATCATAATAAATTTTAGTTTTCTTTTCCATCTCATAATCAATGATCATATCCCTAATTTGGGGAGCTTTACCTTGACCTATTAATAGTGTACATATAACTCATAATAACCTTTCTATATTCTACTTATCCATCTATCACTTTTCTTGTACTCATAAGTCTAGTTCAAGTAAACATAGCTTTATCTATCACATTTTTAGGACTCATAAGTTTAGGTCAAGTAAACATATCTTTATCTATCATTTTTCTTGGACTCATAAGCCTAGTTCAAGTAAAAATATTTCTATATATCATGGCTTCATAAGTTATCAGAATCCATTGTTTCACCTAGCTACCTATCATAATAAATTTCAGTTCACTTTTCCATCTCATAATAAATGATCCTATGCTTAATTGGGGGCACTTTTCCTTGACCTAGTCAATGGATTGGATGTGTGTCATTATCTTGAGAATACAATTTGCATGTACACTATCTACACTTGTCACTCAAAAAAAAAGAAAACTACATATTACATAAAAATATCATGATTTCATGAAAATATTAAGCAAGAGACTACTGGTGAGCTCAGTCTATTTCTTGCATAGATTTTTTCCTAACCTATCTTTATCCATTTGTTATCTACTCAATCTAGGCATTAACGGATTGATCTTTCCCACAACAAGCCTTATCTAAAATTGAGCTTATCTTTTTGCAAGACATAATGGATGTTGACTTGTTTGTTAGTTGGTATTTTTCTTGTTGATTTATCTTTTGTCTCATTATTACACTTGCTCAACACAACTTTGAACCTTCTATATCTTGGTGCATTTAGAGAAGATTGGAATGGAGCAAGGCCATTATTTTTTTCCCATTTTTATGGGACGTTCTTGTAATATGACCATGGTGAATAGTTACCATATGTGTGATTGGGAATCTTCTTGCATAAACAAGCGTCCTTTGCATACTAGGTCATTCATGCTTTTTGTGCATTAGGATTTTTATGCACTAATTTTTACTCCCCCACATATTTTGACAAGGTTTTTGTATGTTTGGTATGAACAAGAACAACCATTTTTGTTTGTATAGTCAAATTCCATACAAGGGATACAAAGTCATCTTGGTTCCTTATACCTTGGTGCATAATCTCCACTTGCTATATCAAAATAGGGATTACTCCTCACATTATCTTTACCATAACCAAAGAATAAAGTATCTTTCTATTTTGAATCCATCTTGTATATTTCCATCTACCACATTTCCCATTTATAGGCTTTGTCTAATATTTGGTCAATAGTATAATTATCATCATTACATTTGATTGTGTTCACACATTTCCTTCATACACAATTATTAACATAAGCCATAATATTAACATCAAATTATAATCATAATATCATTACATCATAATCATATTAAATCCATCATAAAATTTAAACACCATTTATATACATCAAATGAATATGTCATTATCATAAGAATCATATATAAACAAAAATAAATCGCATCCATAATATATACATCATTATCATCATCATTTTTATTATTAGATCATCATATACAAAGAATTTAAATCATATACATACATCATCACAATATCAAAATCATCATAATAAATGCATGTCACCTAAATAAATTGTCTTCTCATATATACATCAAAATATCAGGTCATGGTACATCAAGATAATATTTGTACATGGACTACATAAGCCATAAATATACATAAACATAGCCCATAGGAAAAAATGGTACATAATCTACAAAATCTAGTACATAGTACTAGGATGAGCGCCCTCACTTAGAAGGATTGGTTGATGGTGGGTGTGAACCTATAGGTGCCTATAATGGACTTGTTGGCCCTATTGGTGGGTGTGCTAGTGGTGGCCCCATAGTCCCTTGATTCACTGATCTATGTGACATCGACCTCCCTAAGTGGCTCTGTGATACAAAATTGGGTGCCTAGTACTCTAAAGGAACCTCTCTCATACATTGGCCTATAATACAAGGCCTCTTGTATGGACCTTGTGATCTCTATCACAGTTGGCTCCATAGGACCTTGAGATGTCTCCCTAATCCTTTATAGGGCTATGTATTCTCTCTATCACTCAATCACCTTGACATCCTCTCCATCCTCAATCCATCCCTCTCCATTGTCACTTGGGATAGCTAGACCTATAGGTTGTCTTTCTCTACCTAAGCTTGGTCTTTATCTCCAATGGCCTCATCCTGCTATCTTTGATCCTCATCTTTCTCTAATAAGGATATAGCTATTTGTACCTATGTATCAACATCATCTTCACTTACCACAACTACCTTTGGTTGTCCCCAACCTCCATCTCCTCCTACTGGTACATCCTCCCCCCATCCATCATCTCCATCATCTCCTTCTTCCCCATCTCTATCTCCTCCATCTCCTCCATCTCTACCCCTATCTCCCCCATCTCCTCCATCACTCCCACTCTTTGAAACAATCTCCTTGACTCTCCTCCACTACACCCTCCATCTCCTATTTTCTTCTCTTGGCTATTACCTAGCTTTGACCACTCTTGATCCTTTCAATTTCCTAGGCCTATGTCTCACCCACTATGCATCATAATTTGCATGAGTCCCTATATTTTTCACATCCAACTATAGGTCATAGGATACTCATATTAATGCCTCAAATATTCAATTGTTATACCTATGGATATCATAGGACCCCAATATGCAATCTATAGTTATACTCTAGAAAAAAATGCCTCCCCAGTAGGCTAACCTTGTGTCTCTCCATTTTTTTAACATACACACTTTGGCATGTACCTCTCTATAATATGTATAGTCCTCTCGACCAAGTATTTCAATTGTCAAAAATAAGGTAACTACTCATCATCATCCACCCAAATCTCAGTCCCTCTATGGCCTCCATGTGATGGTGTCTAGGTCATCTAATGCCCACCTCTAGTAGGGCATGTCTCCTAGTATTTTGTGTGTCACCATCCCAACATAGATGTATACATAAGGAAAACCTATCCCTCAAACTCTATAGGTCACTAGTTGAGTAACTACTAAGTGCTCCCATATCCATATGCACAACAATGTCACCTCATATGATGGGTTGGCCACACATTTGTAAACCACCTAATAAATATCATGATATAGTGAGCGAGTACACATAGTCCCCACATAAGCATTGTTCCCTCCTCTAGCATCCTCTCCAATACCCTCCCATAGCCAATAGATAAAATCCTCGATCGATGATCTAGTACTATTACCATGTTGATCACTCTTGCTACTAGCACACACAATCTATCAAACCTTCCCATAGTCATCCTTAGTCCATCTCTCCATCCTCTATCTCAAATTAATCTATCAAGAATATCATTCTCATTGAATTCTATCTCTCTCTCTCTCTCTTATTAGTGTCATAGATAACCCTCTCCTCCTAGATCATTATCCTCAAGATCCTCCAAGAATCCTCTAGAGTGATCATGATCTCCCCATTCGACAAGATAAAGGCACTATCCTTGTTGTGCCACCACTCCACCAATGCAGTAATCATGGCTAGATTAGCTTACACCTTAGGCATATGTGTAATATACCATAGGAATACAAGAACTAAGAAGACCTTCTCATCGTTGCTCAATTGTCTCTTCAACATCATGGTCATTAAGCATCGCTCTTGTAACATCAATCGATCCAACTCCTCCTACAACCATAAAATGCATAACATCAAATTTAACACAAATTACCCTCCTTTTTTCTTTGAATCACATGTACTACAATATCTATTATTTGTGCAATTTTGTCAATTACATTGTGTTTTCTATCTTTTGCATATTTTTATCAATTATGCTACACTAACTATCATTTGCACATTTTTACATCAAATGTGTAGAATTTACTATCATTTGCAGAATTATACCAATTATGATGAATTTACTATAGTTCACATTGCATAACCCTTATTTATTAGTTCTATCAATTGTGTAGTGTTTCCTTTCATTTTTGCAACAACACTCCATTTGCATAACATCATTTATCAAATGCATGATAGTGCATCATTTCCTATCATTTGTGACTTTCTAGCTTGATTTGAAAATCTAATTAAACCTAATTATACCCCTCATTAATGCATATAAAACTACCCATAGGAACCCAAACGTTAGGCACTTATCACTTGACTTGAATTGGATGGCCGTCCAAACACTCACACACATTCTTCTTGATGAATCACACTTGAAATACCTACCATCTCATCGATTGATTAACTTTGGACACTCTAGAGCCTCTATATTTTTGAAGTTGAGAAAGTGAAAATAAGGACATATGACCCATCCTATCCCTATTTTTAGCCCCTAAAACCCTAATTCCTCCCTCTAGCTTTAGTTCCCCTCCATGGTATTTCATGCCACTATCCCTTTTTCCTATTTTTCTTCCACCTAGCTCCATTTTATCATCTTCATTATCACTAGACCTATCATTTCCTTCTTGTCATGAGCTTGACTGAAAAGTTTATTTTTTTAGTCAACCTCTTGAAGGGGAATCCCACCTACATTTCTCAACACACTAATGCATGTCACCAACAAAAATTTTCACACCATCAATATTTTTTTGAAACAATGTCATAAAACACATTGTCTCAAGGAGAGGAAAAATGTAGATACCTAAAAATGACTAATACATTTCCATCTTTTCATTTGATCATTTTCTCATCAATTCTATCTATATTAATTAAATAATTATTTTAATTTATTAAGCTAATAGTTCCTCTTTTCATCTATAATAATTAAATAATTCTTGATTATTTAATTATCTTAAATTTTCCTTATATCTATATTAATCAAATATTTTTAATTAATTCATCATTTTCCCTCCAACATTAATTTGGTCCTCTATAATTAAATAATTTTTAAAAAATATTTAATTAGCTTGCACTCCTGTAAATAATTAAATAAATTAAAATTAAACATTTCCCTCTAGAATAGATAAAATTAATATTTATTTATTTCTTCAACTATAATTTATGAATTAAATAAATTAAATATTTAATTCTTTCAACTATTTCACCTCATCAATCCAATCTATTTACTACTTTTAGCTACTACACTATCTCAATTTTTCTTATCCATTGATTCTTTTAATTAATCTCCAATATTGATCAAATATCAAGTGAAATATATAAATATACAATTCATTCACACATTATCTCCTAGAGCACAATCTTGTATCATTACCTAGCCATCATTATCATTATCTATAGCAACACTATCTTGAGCTACACTCTATCCTTGTCTATCTATTATCTTTGATAAAATATCATTAGCTTGGCCATCATACTATCATTGTGCTACCACAATTATGTTATTTTGAAGAGAAACCCACATATAAAGCATTCAAGCAAATATCAAAGAAACAATGGAGCAAATTGAAATCCTTGTTATGGTATCATTATTAAGTATTTGATTCATGTATAGGTCTTAAGCTTTATTGAGTGATAGTTGAATATGAATTTGGTAATTTCATTGTATTGCTCCTATTTTACATTATTTCACATTTCCATCATCCACAATGGGTCTAGTTTGAATATTTGCATATATTGTTGAACAAGACAACTGAGAGGGGGGGTGAATCAGTTTTCATGGATTTAAACTTTAATTCATTCACCGGAACTAATCCTTAACACTAAGTAGATTAAATAATGAATACTAATGCAAAAATTGAAAACCATCACATAAACACAATAACACCATATTTACATGGAAAACCCAATAAGAGAAAAACCACGGTGAGGATTAACTCACACTATAGAGAATATCAAAATTAATTACAAGAGGCTCACTACCTAAGAAACAAGGCTCATTGCCAAAACAAGGACTCACTACCCAGAACAAGGACTCAGTGCCCAACATGGCAAACAACCCCAAGGGCTCACCATCATAGAGATATAAAGAAGATAAAGAAGACTTGTTACTGAGAGAAGAAAATCTCAATGCAACAGAGAAATCCACCACAATTCACTCAATCCACTTGCAGACATGCATGAATGATAGAGTGCACCTTCAACTCACTGCTTCCAGAAACTCAACATTTAGGCTTCACATTGATCTGCCATACTCGCATCATACACACACACTGTTTTGCACTTATCTCTATTCTCTTTCCGCTCTTGTCTCTATTCCCTTTTTTTCCTCTTCACTTCTATTTTCTTTTCTCTCATGCTCTTCTTCTTCCTAATTCATTCTACATTTATACCATCTTCAAATTTGAAACACATCCAAATTTGGCCATCCAAATTCAAATTCAAATTAGGTCGGCGCCAAAACATCCTAGGGTGGAATTAGAATGAGGGTGACCCAAACACATGCTTCGCAAGGACCCAAATAGATCCAACACGCTTCACTAACTCCGAAAGTAGTATTCCACACAAGGTCAGCCAAACTAGTGTAAAAAACATAGAAAAATTAAGCACAAACTTTCCAAATACCAAAATTATCTTCAATACAATCAAAACAACTCAACTCTAGAACCGCAAGTCATAAGACTTCATCAAAGAGAAATTTGAACCAACAACATTTCTCCCGAACCTCAACTAGAAGCACAAAAAACCATAGTTTACAATTGGTGAACATAACTCACACTATACAATGAATCAACAGCAAAAATTAGGATATAGCAGCTTCCAACACCCATGATCAACATATCTGAACCATACAAATATAGGAACGAATCCAGAGCAAAACCTGGAGCAACCACTGAACATCTGCAACATATCTTCATTACAATTTTCTCAATATCATTGACATATACAACCAATAACCTATATCCATGACACTAATGACAACAACAATTGGTTGATAGCCAATTGACTAGTTGACATCAATGACAAAACCTTCAATATTTATATTCTTGCAACATATACAAACTTGTCAAATAATTGGGACATTTTGAGGATGACATGAAACCCCAAAATAAAATAACTATCAAAACTTATGATAGAAAAAAAAAAGATAATTTGAAGTTATCATTTTTCTTCCAATTTAGGTGGATATTTCCCTATTATAGACACCTAAAATTGACACCTTGTTAATTACCATTTGTGGCAATGAAAAAAAGTATCCCCTTTCCTTACTTGATTTGAGAATGATTAATGTTAAAATGAACTTAAGGTCACCTTGATCTAGTGTTGTGATGTGTTTTAGACATTCACATTAGGTCTTGGGCCCTTTTTAAGCTAAATAAACCTAGCTTTTCCTTGATTTAATGTTGTAAAGTGTATTCATTTACACCTTCACATTAAATTTAGGGCCCTTAGACCTAATGTTTCCTTAATCTAGTGTTGTAATGTGTTGTACACATTCACATTGGATTTAGGGCCCTTTTAAGCTGAATAGACCTAATTTTTCCTTGATTTGATGTTGTAAAGTATATTTATTTACACTTTCACATTGAATTTTCGGCCCTCTTGTATTTATGACCTTTATATCATCATTAATAGGCCCCTAAGACCCTATATTATGCATCTCAAGGCATGTTTCAACCAAAATATCGACAAGACCAACAAATAGACTTAATTTCTTAACTCCTTGACACTTTCTTTCTAAAAAGGTCTTGTGGGACCCATATGCCACCTTAGGTGTATGAGTCCCACCCAGGTGGGACCCATACACCAGAGGTGGCTTATGAGTCCCATTTGGCCCCTTTTTAGAGTTTTGAGTAGGAAATCAAGGTTTTAAATTCAAATTTCATGAATGTCATCCTCTGGGATCTAATAAATGAGAGATTAGATGGATTTCCTATATAAACAAGGTCTCAAATCATTATTTCATATAAGCCTTCATGATATCAAGTCAAGCACTCAAGAGTTAAACATTCCAAGATTTCACAAGAGCATCAAGAGAGTTTACAAGAACATTTCTAAGGCATTCAAGGGTAGATTTCTTCATCAATTATTGCAGCAATTCAAGATCCATCATCATGTTAAGATTATCAAGCATCAAGCATGTTGTTGAGATAGTGTTGTGATGTAGCATTAAAGATCCATTTGCAAGCATTGTTTTATATCTATATTCAAGATCTAGATCTACATTCTTCATGGCCACTTCATGTTAGATTATAGATTTACAAGACATCATTAAAGGTATCATTGTTCATGTTTTGTATTCCATGTTTCATGTTTCATGTCCTTATTTCATTATCTCATCATTTGGTTTAATTATCTCAAATGGGTTTGACCTTGAGGTAAACCCCCATTCCCTAATAATCAAGAAAGTTTTTCTTCTCTTTACATGTGTAATTGCAGATCTAGGTATCTTGGAGCTTGAAGGATCTTTGAAGATTAGGTTACAATCTTGAAGGAAGTTGTTGGAGTTGTCTCCTCACTTGCAAGGTCACAAAAAGTCTTATATGGGTCTAAAATCAGGGTTTCAAATTTAGAAACAAAGTGTGGAAGATAAAGAAGAGATTGGAGAGCATAATCAGATCTTAATCCTCTAAAAAATCATACTAGGATTGATATGCCACCTTGGGTGTATGAGTCCCAGTACAGTCAATTTTTAGGGTTTCAGGAGGTTCAGAATAAGCATTGTCAGATTCTAATTTTGGTGCAAAAAACCTAGTTGGGACTACATCGCCTAGACTGGCGTATGAGTCCCAGTACAGTCAATTTTTTAGGGTTTCAGGAGGTTCAGAATAAGCATTGTCAGATTCCAATTTTGGTGCAGAAAACCCAGTTGGGACTAAATCACCCAGACTAGTGTATGAGTCCCACTTAGCATCAAAATTAGTGTTTCCAGCATTTCAAGTCCTCATTCAAGCCTCTATAGGTTTCCAAGTGCACACTTCTAATTTTGCAGTTTTCTATTCTAATTTACTTGCATTTCTAGATCATTCAACTAGGTCTTGCATATCAGTAAGTTTCATAATTAGGTCTTTCATTTCATTAGTCTTTCCAAGACCTAGCTTGGTGGTGAACCCCTCTTGTAATCATAAATCAGACCCTAGGACACCCCTACTTCATCCTTGGATTGAGATCTCTAGGGTTTCCTTGAATGTGGAGCATAGAATATTGTTGTTCTATGTCTTAAACCATAGCAACGGAAAAATTCTACCTTACACCATTATTTCTTCTAAAATTGACTATTTACATTTGATTAATTATACTCATTTCTAACCCTCATATTAATTAATAATATTTTTATTATTTAATTAATATTTCCCATTAATGTAGTTATCCCCCTTCATCTAAAATCATTTTCTTATCCATCCTAAGGTTTCAACTTTGAATAATTATTTGATTCATTTAGAACCTTACCCCCCTTCATTCCCAAAATTAAATAAATATTCTTATATTTTTTTTAATTATTACTTCCATAATTCACTCATAAATTCATTATCATTTAATTAAATTTTATTCATATGCGCATGGGGAGGCCACTTATCATATAAGGCACTTGCATGAGTATGAAAAGTGTTATTGAAACACATAGCCAAGTTTCTACCTATTGATGGTCTAATTGGCATAGTAAATATAGGTAGAACAAATATTTTGTCTCTCTTGAAAGGATAACATATCTAAATTTGATTATCTCCAAGGCCTCTATAGTTGGGTCTCAACTATGTTGGGTAACTTAGTGTTCAATCATGGACAGTTTGTTCAAGGGGCATGCCATGGTTCATAACTTCAAACAAGCTTCTTCTCAAATAGTTCTTTGTTTTTATTGTAGACATTTGAAAATTGTCTATACCTAACCACACTTGACTTTACCCTATCCTAGCCACTTTAATTAAATAGATATTATTTATCCTTCATCTTTATCCCCCACTTTAATTAACTATTTATTATTTATTTAATTAATTTATCTTTTACCTTTATCCCCCACTTTAATTAAATAAATATTTATTATTTATTTAATTAATTTATCTTTCACCTTTATCTCTCACTTTAATTAAATAAATATTTATTATTTATTTAATTAATTTATCCTTCCACAACACCCTTCTCCAATAATTAATTAGATATTATTATTACTTAATAAATTATTGAGAGTCACATGACTAACTAAGACCTTTTCTAGATTCATTGAACCTAGATAGTTGCCACAAAAGTCAAACTAACTTTGCATGGATGAGGTGGTTGCATCACTTTTATCTAAATAAATGTGGAGAAAATCTTCTAATATGGCCAAGGAAGCCCTTGTCGTATTTGAAAGATTAAAAGAAAAAGGAAAGAAAAAGGACAAGAATTCTAAATCTAAGTCTCTCAGGAGATCTAATTCTCCTAGAAAGTCCAAGGTGAAGTGTTGGAACTGTAGAAAAAGTAGTCATATATGTAAATATTGCAAGGTTGAGAAGAAAAAGAAAGGTAATTTTTTTTCTTTGGTTTTGAATTTGAAAATCCTCTCATTATGATGCAAATGCTTTTATTACAACCTTGGAAACACGTGCAACTAGAGATGTGTGGTTGATAGAATTAGGTGCTTCTTTCCACATGAGCTCTCATAGGGATTGGTTCTCAAAGTACGAATAATATGATGGTGGGAAAGTGTATTTGGGTGATGATTCTCATTTGAAGATTTTTGGTTGTGGAATATTCAAGATTATATTCCCTGATGGAAAAGTCAAGGGGATTGATGGTGAATTGCATATCTTGGGTTTGGCACGAAACCTACTCCCAGTGAGTAAATTGAATGATTCGAGTGTGCATTTTTTTTCTTGAATGGAGGATACAATATGACTAGAGGATCTATGGTGATGTCTAAGGATGTTTGGATTGGCACCTTGCACAAGCTAGATACATACACATTTCAATGCAATAGCTATTATGACAAGCCGAAGAAGATATATTGGATTCTTCATCATCACCATTAGATCAAGTAGAGAAGAAGGTTGCATGATATATATTTGATGTTCATGCTTTTTGGGTACCTAAGGGTGCTCATTATTTAGAAAATTATTTTCCTATAGAGAAAACAATGTTATGGCACCAAAGAATCAGTCACATTGGTGAGAAGGGTCTTAGAGACCTGAAAAATAAAATCCTTGTTGAAGGCCTTGATGATTGTAATTTCGAGTTCAAATTCTGTGAACATTGTGTACATGGAAAATAACATTGTGTTTCATTTAATTCCAATTTTGATAAGTCTTTTGGGTTGTTGGATTGTGTGCATTTAGATGTGTTTGGTCCTGTGAATGTTCCTTTGTTATCTAGATCTGTGTACTTTGTCTCATTCATAGATGATTATAGTAGGAAATTTATTTATTTTATCAAAAGTAAAGCTGAAGTCTTTAGTCAGTTTAAGGGGTTTAAGGCTCTTGTTGAATTTCAAACTAGTAGAAATATTACGTGTTTGAGGAATGATAATGGCGGTGAGTTTTGTTCGACAAAATTCAACAATTTATGTAAGGACCGTGGGATTGAGAGACACAAGACAAACAGAAAAATGGAGTTGTAGAGAGGATGAACACGATGTTAATAGAAAGGCCTATAAGTATGTTGAGTGGTGTTGGATTTGAACATAAGTTCTAGGCTGAAGTCATAGCCACTATATGTTGCTTGATCAACATATCCCCTACATAGGTGCTTGTTGAAAAGACACCCATGGAGGCATGCTATAGTAAAAATAATTTGATGAGATATCTCAAAGTATTTGGTTGTGAATCTTATGCTCATGTTTCAATTGAGAAGATGTCTAAGTTGAAGAACAAGAAATTGAAGTGTATCTTTATCATCTATGGTATCGGTGTTAAGGGTTACAAGCTTTAGGATCTAGTGACCCAAAAGGTTCTCTACAGAAAAAGTGATTTTATGAGAGATCAAATCTTTCACCATTGAGCTACAACTAGAGAAAGAGGAGAAAAAATAAGGAGCTAGTTCAAGTTCCACCTACTCTATTGCGAGGTGAACTACACACTCCTATTGGACCTAATAATGAGAGCTCTAAAAGCTCTAAGTATTCTAAAGAAGAAGAACCTCTACCTCAACAATTGAGGAGGTCTACATGTGTTAGGAAACAACTAGAAAGGTTTGGTATGAATGACGAGCCTAGGACTATTAGAGAGGTTATGGGTATGAATGATGTTGATTCCTAGATAAAGCCATGGATGATGAGATGGCGAAATTGAAGAAAAATGATACTTGGGATCTAGTACCCTTGACTGAAGGACAAAAAATCGCTGGATGTAAATGGGTGTTCAAGAGAAAATTTGGTCTAGATGGTAGTGTTGAGAAGCATAAGGCATGGTTGGTTGCTAAGGGTTATTCTTAGGTGCAGGGAATTGGCTATGGTGAGATTTTCTCTCCTGTTGTGAAGATGATATCTATTTGGTTCTTGTTATCACTTGCAATAACGTATGATCTAGAAGTGGAATAGATGGATGTGAAGACATCATTCCTTCATGATAACTTGGAGGAAGAAATATATATGTCATAGCTAAATTATTTTATGGTTAAAGGTAAAGAAAATATGGTATGCAAGTTAAAAATGTATTTGTATGGTTTAAACTAATCTCCTAGAATGTGGTACCAGATTTTTGACACCTATGTATTCTCTTTGGGATTTTTGAGATCTAAATTTTACCATTGTGTGTATTTCAAATATGATAATTATCACATTATCATAATTGTATTGTATGTAGATGATATATTATTTTTTGGGAATGGTAAAAGTATGATTTCATATTTGAAGTCTCAATTGTCTACACAGTTCAAAATGAAGGATCTAGGTGTAGTGGGGTATATTTACGAATGGAGATTTGAAGAGATAGAGTTATATCAAAAATATTTGGTTAAACCAGATAAAGTATGTGAACTCACTATTGGAGAGATTCAACATGGCACCTTGTAGATAGTTTTTCTTGTGATGTTGGGGACAAATATTTTGTGGAGGATTATCCAAAATATCCTAGTGAGATGGAGGACATGACTAGAGTACTAGAAGTGAGTGCAATTGGCATCTTATGTATGCTATGGTCTTTATAAGGCCTGAAATTTCCCAAGCAGTGGGAGTCCTTAGTTAGTATATGGCTAATCTTGGATGGATACATTGGAATGCGGTGAAGATAGCATTCAATTATTTGTGGGGTACTTTTGAGTACTATTTATGTTTTCATAGTTATCCTACAGGACCTCAACATTCAATTAGTATTCATGGATATATGGATTCATATTAGGTAGGTGACATTGATAGAAAATGATCCACTAGTGGATATGTTTTCACAATGTTTGGTGGTGTTATAAGTTGGATGAGTAAGTGGAAGGTTGTAGTCGCTTTGTCCACTACAAAAGTAGAGTAAATGGTAGTTATGCATGCTTGTATGGAGGTCATTTAAATTAAACAATTGTGTTATGAAATTGGTTTTGATATAGGCCATATTAATATTTTTTGTGACAATTAGAGTGTCATTTAATTAGCAAAGAATCTTACTTTCCATGTCAGAACAAAGCACATTGATGTTTAGTTTCATTTTGTTCATGATATGGTAGAATATGGAAAGTTGAAGTTGGAGAAAGTTGATACTTTGGTGAATGTTGCAGATGCACTAAAAAAATAGTGAGAACAAATAATTTCATATGGTGTTCCAATCTATGGGCCTTAGGGCCTTGAGAAATTGATTGTAGTAGATAATTGATAGGTCTTTGAAAAGTGGGAGAATGTTAGGATTAAGGTGTCTCAACCTTTGAGTCCTAGAAATAATTAATTCATTATTAGGTGCATTTAATTTATCCTAATGTATTAAAATTCCTAAGTTACCATTCACTTTGTGGGTCATATTGTTGAGATGGCATCCTACATGGTAGGTGATGACATATGGAAAGATCCCTATTTTTTACAAAGTTGGCACCCCACTCTAGGAGGTCCTACTTTTTAGGAGGATAATGTCACATGTTTCCATAGTGGTGAAAAAGTATTTTTGCAACTTCCTATGTTGAATTGAGAGTCTCAATTAGTAGTTTCTATATTAGAACCAAAGAGGAATAAAAAAACTTTTAGCTTTATCTTCTTTAGGTGCCCAATATATGGATAAGGTATGGTCAAGATATGAATAAGATTCTTTTCTTGGATATGGGCACCCAAGATAAGGATAAGGTTTTTGATTAGATTAGCAGGGAAGGGCCTTGATCTCGTACATCAATAGAATAGAGAAGAAATAGCTCAAAGAAACAGATTGGAAAACAACATCCAGTCAAACAGCCAAAGACATCAAAACCAGTCTAGCAACTATAAAGGATCAAACAAGGGCATGTAGGCTAGATTTAAGATTTTCAACAGGCACATAGGCCTCTTAATTGAATCAAAAACATAGATAGTAGTCTTAATATAAACATACCACCATATAAAGTCCATAACATAATAATAAGACTTAATAAAACTATAAGAACTAATAACCGGATTTACAAAAAACCACATAGCAAAACATCACTATTTGGAAGTGGCGATCAACTCCCAATTATCCCCAATATTGGAGATGTAATCCCTCTAGTCAATATCCTCTACATTAGTATCATATTTCTCTTCCACCTGCATCCCTTTCTTTTTGAGTTATTTCCTAATTTTAGTCTGTCTAGAAATATAACCAACTATAGCCCTTCTCATGAGACCATTTGTGACCTTCATCAACGTACCAATATAATTTTTATATCTTCCATCTGGACCTACAAGAAATTAATTTTGTTTTAAAAAACATCATTAGGCACATTGTTAGTATCCTCCTTTTTGCCAACAATAAGCTTTGTATCATTTCTCCCTAGACCAGCCATCTCACTAGCCTTAGTAACATCATCCCCTTCAACATCCTCCTCTTTCATATTTTCATCGTCCTCTTCGAAACCTTCCTCCTCTCCTTGTTCACTATACTTCTCATTGTCGATCCCATCACTTTCCTCATCAATCATAGCTTCAAACTCCTTAATTAATAAGTGCTCCTCTTGTTCAAAATCACTAGATTTTCCTTTATCTTTATCCCCCTTATCAGAAAAAGAAACTTTGGCAAGGAAAGCAGACCTTCTCTCGCCTCTATTAGAGACACACAACCATTCTTCATTCTCAACCTTCTGGTCACCTTAAATATCCTCTATAATAGTAATATATTTCTAGTTTTTTCTTTCCTTTGCACCAACTTCTTATATTTAGGAGGTTCCAGGATAAGAGGGGAATGATTCCTCTTCTCAGGAGTAGTCTTTAGCATACCCAAATCCATGGAAGAATTTTCTAGATTAGAGTTAGGGATTTTAAATCTTAAGGTCACTTTTTTGTTTCCAAAAGTCTGGTTTTTAATAGGGGACAAGGGACTATCATCAATAGGCTCTATCCTTACATAGGAATTCTTAGGGTTTTGGACAAAAGGATAGTTAACATTCTCCTTGGAATTAACAATGTTCCTAAAAATATTCCTAGAAGGAGTGACTTTGCCTAACATAAGAGGGTTTCCATGCGAGTTATTGGAAAGCACAAATTTATACAAGGCCATTATGATACCTTGGTGCAAAGGAGGTGAAGCACCCTTTTCTATGTTCTATCACATAGAAGATAACATATAGAAAGGAACATTGATTTTCTCATTGTGCCTTCTATGATTAAGAATAGGAAAATGGTATGCATGCAAAATCATGTATCTTCCCTCAAACGTAAAGTAACACATTATATAGAGGCTTACCATTGCATACACTGGACATAGATCGAGTCGGGAATTAACCATTCTGAAATATTTTAAGCTCTTCTCCTTTTGTAAAGAACTTGTCCACAAATCTTTGGTATTCCCCATTACTATTCTTGACTATCTTCATTCCCTCATTTTTCAAGCCAGTGGCCTCAACAATCAATTGTTTGGTGACTTTAAACTTGATAGCATTGATAGACACTTTACCTCCCTTCCAAGAATTGGTGAATTTTGAGGTTAAAGTCTTGTTATATCCATGCATAAAAAAATGGCACCAACCCATCATTTTCAAATAGCCTCCATAAATCCTCATTTTGTTTCAAACTATCACAGTTCACTGGCTCCATCCTTTTTTGGGGGCCTCCCATTTTTATATAATGCAAACTATTATTACCCTTCTTGCTCCTCCCACTCTTCTTAATACACAGACTAGACACCCTATCGCTCATATAGAAAGAAATTTCACCATTGTTCACTAGATAATGAATGCAACTAGTGTCACTTTTGTACAACAAAGGAGAAATATAACTAATGTTAAGAAATTTAACCATGCAAAGGGTTATAATACTATAGACAAACCTTGGGGTGTTCTAGTAATGATTATTTGTAACCTTATTATTTGTAGTAAATTTAGAATTGACTAGCTTCACCTCAAATAAATTTCTTGATAGGGTGATAAACATGCCCAAAGTAATAGCGAAGCAATAAAAAACCGTTTCATCATAATTTGAAGTTGCATTTTGATATGAAGGACCTAAAATAACAATTCCTTCATTAATATCATCATCATTAAAAAAATAAAAAATAATATCCATCATGTGTTTAAAATGATCCCCGCATAATTTGTCTTGATTGCACTTCAAATTATCCACCTTTCTAAAGTCACTTTTCATCCCTGAAACACCCCCTGTCACTCGACAAAAAATCATATGATAATTCATATTTCTCCTTGATTATTATATCTTTTATCTGACTTGGAAACATCAAAAACTCCCAATGCATCCAATTTTGATACTTAAGAGCTTCATTGGTAGTTGCATTTGCAACGCCACTCCCTTCTCTATACACATGGTGTACTTTATATTGAATGAAGGTTCTCATAATTTGTTTTCTATTATCCATAATATCCTAGATCTCCCACAGGACATCAACCTCCCCATTCAAAATATCAATTATAAGTTTGGAATATCCCTCAATAATAACCTTGGTGAAGCCCAAATCCTTCATAGGTTTTAACCCTCCCTAAACATTTATTGCCTTAGCCACATTATTAGAACACAAACCTATATTTTTACCATAACCTTCCATAAGGTTCCCTTGGTGATTCCTTATGATACCCCCTACTCTAGCTAAGCCTAGATTCCCCTTTGAACAACCATCAAAACTGCATTTAACCCAATCAACCTCAAGGGGAGACCAGATAGTGTTTTTTTTTTGGCTATATATTTAATCCAATTGACTTTAGTTAGATCTTGTTTAAGCCCCCAATTTTTTTGATTCTAATATCTATATAAGAAGGAATATTTTTTGAGAAATCATAGACCCCAACATTAATATTTTCTTGTATCTGATATTTAGTAGCCATACACAATTCATTGTTGTTTCTTGAAGACTCATGAAAGATCCTGTTATTTCTCTTCTTCCATAAACCCCATGCTATAAAAGGAGGGAATTGTCTCTAGAGGTCCACAATTAGGTTATGAGAATAAGGACATGAATGCCAACTATCAAGAAACTACTTTATTGAGGAAGGAAAAACCCAATCAATCATAAGAATAGGAAGAAAGTAGGACTATACCTCTTCGGAGTAGGAGCAGTGAAAAACAAATGCATTATAGTCTCAAGATATTCCTTAAAAAGGTTGCACCTATTCACAAATTGAAACCCCCTTTTGTTAAAATTATCGGTGGTTAGGATGTTCCCATGGATAGTAACCCGCCAAAAGTAATTCACTTTGAGGAATCAAAGCCTTCTCCATAACTTCATAGGAAGAATTCACCGATAGACATCTTGAGGAACACTTAGTCCATATCCACTCATCCTTTCTATTCTTTGAGAAAAAAACAACATCCCCTATATCTTGATGTAATATTTTTAAAGCATCATCTTAGTTTTGTTGTCTTTCCCCTCTCAATCTATCATGAATTAAGTGATTTCTAAAATTATTCCATTTAGGCTCCACACTAGCTCAGTTTATATACCTATCAACCTACTTCCCATTAAGTCTAATAAGACTTTGTTTTAGTTGGAGAAGAGGATTGAAGGAGGAAAGAGGGGCACCATCAGTCCAAGCATTATTCCAAAAATTAGTATATTTTCCATTTCCTATTCTTTTTCTAACTCCAAGTTTAAGCACATTTCTTAATTTGAGAAGGATATTCCAAAACAATAAACCATATGGTAGATCTAGGGCACTTAGAAAGCTGCCCTGCTCCCTATTTCTTAAATATTTGGTCCTTAGAATTTTAACCCAATCTTTAGCACCTTCAAGAAGGCACCAACCCATTTTTGCATTAAGAGATTTGTTGAAAAGTTTAAGTATCCTAATGCTAAGACCTCCATCATATTTAGGAGCACACACTTTCTCCCAACCCACTAAAGCCATTTTGTTACGCTCCTCAGTACTGGAATATTCTGTAACACTCCTTCAATTTGGTTTAGCGGGTTGATTTTAAAGTTCATGTTTTTTGATCTTTTGTAGATAATGGATTTAGAAAAGATTGAGGATTCTTTTTTGGGTGCCTACCTTTCTTTTCTATATATGCTTGTGTTATCTAATTTTATATGATAGGTTAATTATTTCTTGAGCTACTATTATGCTGTCAAAATTATTCTAGATTTTGAATATAGTGTTGAAAACTCTTGAAGAGAATAATCTATGTTATTGTATTGTAATCCATATTTATTGAATAATGCAATTGATTTGGGTGTTTGGAGTGTGGGTTTTTTCCTAAAATGATTTTCCCATGTAAAATCTATGTTGTGGTTTCATTGTTTAATTGCTTAATTAAATTTGTATGTTCAATCATTTTGTTGTTTCAATAGTTAAAGGGTTTGAAGAATATTTCAACCCTCTCCTATGTTAGATTGGAATAGGGAGTTATTTTTGCATACTTGACTTTCTTTCAATATTTTCATATTATTCTAAAAATATAATTTTATTAAAAATATAATTTTATTAAAAATATAATTTTATTATTAAAATTCCTAGATTTATTGATTAACCAAAGTAAATATTTGCTAAAGCATTTCATTGCAAGAATCCTACCTCAATCCTTGTAGAAATTTGGTGAAAATAATAGATGTAAATCAATCAATTCACACATCACAAAATCCTTCCTTTATTCACAATAATACAATTCCAAATCCTTGAACTTCAATAACCTAGCTTTTATTTATTTTCTCTCATAATTGCATAGTAAAAGTGAACACCAAAAATAAAAGAAAATAAAACTAAATTGATTATTATTTTTAAATATAATAAAAGGCCATAAAATTTAAACCAACGATGTATCCCTTGGGCAACATGTAAATTCCCCATCCACATGTCATAGGTAAATCAAGATACAAGATCATGGAGCCCCCTCAAGTATTGACGTGGTAGAGAGTAAGCTTGTGAGGTTTGAACCTTGGTTGATGACACAATAAACAAGAAACCATGGCATCATACAAATTAAAACTTAAAAAGAAAAACATTATATTATATTTTTATTAAATAAAAATAATAGTAAAATATAATTATTCTTCTTCATGCATATTGTCTGAAAAATAATAATATGAAACTTTTATTTTTCTCAATTCTTCATAATAAAATATTTCACTTAAAACTAATATTTTAAATTTATATTTTAAAATTCATAAATAAATTAAATAATTCTCTTTTTACTATGCAAATTCTTAATAATAAAAATATTAATTATTTAAATAAAAACTAGATATAAGAAATATTTTCTTTTCCTTGTCCAAATTGAAATAAAAAAAATATTTTTTAATTCTAAAATAAAGACTTAGGCATAAAAGTTTATTTTAATTATAACATATGGATAACTAAAATGAAAAATCACATTAATTCTATTTCTAAAAGATATTAGAAAACATAATTATCTAACTAAATAATTAATTTAAAATAAAATATAGTCATCAAATAAATAATTAAAATGATATTATTTCTTTATCTATTTATTTAATTTTCTAATAACCTTAAGAATCGATTATCAAATAAATAAAAATAAGATTATCTTTAACCACTCTAATAAATTAACCAAGTCACTAGTTAATATATTTCTAATTTATTATTTATCTAAATTTATTTTATCAATTAAATGTTAAAAAAATTTGATTATTTCAAGACACTTCAACACTAGGTATGTAAAATGTGGCAAAATCATAGCAAAACAAGACAAATAGGATTTTTTTGTTGTACTTATGTAAATATCTGAGCTATAACTGAAGGTTTTCTTCCTGATTCTTTCTTGCCAGTATGGTCTTTTGAATCAGGATTTTGTAATTTTAAAAAATATATATAATATAATATATAGTGGCTAGCCAATTTGTTTAAAAAAAAAACACTCGGCCTATTTCTTCTTCCCCAATACATATTCCTATTATACAACATAATCTTGTCACACATATCTTAGTAGCATTTTTTTAAGCAAAAGGCCAGAGGCTTATATATATTATATATAAAAATTAAATATTACATATGATGTATGTTCTAGATTCTGAGACTCTGAGGTACAAAACATATAGATAACAAGCATAAAATATAACAATGAAAATCCCTATCACTGCCCTAATGCTTTCAAAAACTAATGAAAATACCAGAACAACAAAAAAAGAACCAACTTGACCACATATATCCTAGGCCTATCACAAACCAACTTGTATCATAGCAAAACAAAATTTAATGAACAAGATTTTCTAACATATCTTAGTAGCATTGTTAGGAAATGATATAATAATATAATCACTTTTAATAACTTAATCATGGAAATGAAAAACACATTATACATAAATACATTGAATGAAATTTTTTCATCCAACATAATTTAATAGAGCACATCCAATTTTATCATAGAATTATAAATTGAATCGGTTAAATGTAAGGTTGACAATGATGTCAATGTTTGATAATGAGTTTCATCCATAGAAAATTCTTTGTTTAGGTCTTTAAAATATGTAAAAATCTATGCTCATTTGGGATTTTCACTAATAGGGACTATGATAGAGATCCATTATGGATATTCATTGGGAATATAAATCCAACCTTTATTAGTTTCTATAATTATTCCTTAACCAATAGGGTGATGTATGGGTGCATCTCACATTTTTTTTTAGTAGATTTGCATTGGGATGCACCACAAGATGGTGGAATGCAAGGGAGAGTTCCAAGAATGACATGTCTATATATGACTAGTTGAATATACTTATATATTTCTTGAGGAGAGCAATGATGGTTTCCTTAGTGTATGCCAAGAGAGCTACAATCTAGGTGATCTTTGGGTCAACATTTGTACTCAAATTCACTTGTGTTTCCTCAAACAAAAATAATGAAATTTCCTACCACTTTGATGATATTGGGGTAAGATTGAGTTCCTCATCTATCAATGCCTCAAAGAGATTTTCATTGACAAATATAACATTTTTTATTTCTCTTTATATATATGATGATAAGAGAGGTTTTCACGAGGTGATGGGCCTAGCTCAATTGGCTAAAGCATCCTGTTGTAGGCAAGAGGTCACGAGGTCTAGTCTCCCCACCATCCCCGTGGTACTGAAGGGAATGTTGTGCTAGCGCCACCGGTGACGTGAATTTTTTTACTAGGTGTACTATAGTTTATAGGGGGGTGGATACCCAACCGATTCGTGTAATAAAAAAAAAGAGAGGTTTTCACATAACCTAAAAAATTCATTTTTCATTTAAAAAAACCATGATTAAGAAACTTATCTTATTCCTCATAGTATGTTTTTTCATCTAGATTGATACCGAAACATTTTTTTATCATTATCTACTATTTCATAATGAAATCCCAAGAATTCAATAATAGATTCTGATGCAAGCAAAGGAAGATAAACTCAATCTCTCAATCTCAACTTAACAAAACTCAACCAAACCTTTAATGTCCTTGCATCTAGGACTCATTCCTCTTCACAAAACTCTTCAATCAAAACCATCAAACTAAGAATAAAGTAAAAAATCCCTTGAAGACTTCTCAAAACACTTTAAACATCATCAATATAATTGGCTCACGTCCCTTTCACCAACATAATCATCACAAAACTGAAAACTTTTAAAATGATTGTCCTAATAGGCCTAAAATAACCCTTTTGAGATCATACAATTTAACATACAACAATAAATATTCTCATGATTCTTAACTTGATTCAAAGGCTTGAAGAACTTCACATTTGAACACTCCACAAATGATTTTATGGCCACTCAAAAAGGAAGACAATAAACTTTGAAAACACTGTCCAAATTCGGTCTGTCATAAAACTGTCAAGCAATATCAACATACAAATGAATTCAAAACTCTTTAGATCACCAAATCCTATCTAGGGAGACTTCAAAACACCCCTTTTCAACCTTTTAAAACTCTGCCACCCAAGTTGCATAACTTTTATACCATCAAAACATAATAATTTTGCTGAACACTGTTATTTTCTAGAATTTTGCACATTGTACAGTCCTTGGGCTTAGTAGAAAATACCTCAAACCACCTTTTCAGGTTTTGAAACTTTTTAATCTTTTAAAACACATCAAAAAATCCCTACACACCAATTTTGAGGAGATTTTAACAGTTAAAAACTGAGAAAAATAATTTTGAATACACACTGCTTACCCTAAATAGGGTTTTGACCTGCGTGGAGAGTTTTCTCAATAAATTTTGCAATTCTAAATGGTTTTGAATGAAATCACATGAATTTTAAACTATATTCACATGGATATCAATTACCATGGAGGAGGAAAGGTTATATGTTCAAAATGTGGTCGTACAATGGCCTGAAACAAAGAAATTGCAAGAAATTGCCAATAAATCAGAGTTTTTCATTAATAACCTTCTTCATACATCAACTCCCAACCTTCCTCAAAGTAAATGAGGTTACATCATTCCTTCAATAACCAAAAAAACTGCCTAAAACTGTCTCTTTAACTACTTTGTCCCTTCATACTCCCCTATTTGTCATTTTTTTTGGATTTTTGTCAATATTGCTATGGCAACTTTTCAATTTTACAATTTTTTAATACTTAATGCCAATGACTCAAAAATGATATGAATGACCTAAAAAAAGTCTATTATGGTCATTTAGACCTTATGGAAACATTATATTATCAACTCTAAATCAAAATCCTACAGTTGCCTCTTGGAGGCATGATCATACTTGGGTGCACCTGCACCAGATTCATTATTTTAGAATGCGTTGAGAGACATAAGAGTTGGGTGATCCTAGGAGACAAGCTCAAGGTGATTAAGGGAAAATTTGATGGTGTAGATGAATTTTTTATGGAAAATGTTCTAGAAATATTATCAAAGGAGACATTGATGGTTCATTTTTTGACATTTTAAATAGTGGGAGATAGTTCTTCCAAAATCATTGAAGTGTTAGTGATATCATGAGATTTTTATTGAGTAACATGCATATTATTCCACAAGTATTATGGTTTAATTTTATGATAATTGACTTGAGGATATATTTCTCATGCAACCTAAACCTTTGTCTTTATATCTATGTTCTTACATATGTAGATTGTGGTTAAGTATGTTTTGTTGAGAAAGCATAGTGCATATTCTTCATTTATATAAATATAGAAATTAATATTACCTTCAAATATTTTATCTACCAATAACCCATGTTGGATAAATTTCATCAGACCATAGTATAGAAAATTAGTTAATTTCTTAACTTGATGTTAGATTTCCTTGAGAGTCTAGAGAGAGAGGCTATTTTTGTACATGGAAGGCATTTTGAAGCTTGTATTCCTCATATCCCATGTTAATTATTTTTACTTTGACTTTGGGAATGAGATTAGAGGATGATTAGGATGTTAAAGAGGTATGATAAACATATAATGAAGATGGAAATGAGGTGGAATGGGTGGAAATGTTAGTGCCAAGACAATGATAGGATCTTACCAACATTTTGTAGTGTTAGAAGGGATAAGGATCATTAGGAATAGTAATTTTTACTCATATATATAGGAAATTTAAGCATTAATAGTAGGTGGAATGAATGAACTATATGGTATGGATTCATGTGTGACTAAGGAGGATATTTTAAGTCAAGTCAAGATCAATAATATGACACATTATTTGTAGTAACACAATACCAATCCATATGTGGATCCAAATGATACCTTTTGATTCTCATTTTGTGTTGTATGATAAGTTTTGACTCTCATTTTATGTTTCTTACATCATAATATTATATGTCCTAATGCATCTTTAGAATATCCCAATTATTTTACAAGATTCTAGGTATAAAGATTTAATCCAAACCTTTTATCTATTAGGACTTTGACAATGACTTTGACATGGAGGACTTTATCATTTGAGGTGTAAATTGGTGGCATATCATGTTGGATAAATGTGAGCTACTAGGTGTTGGATAATTGGAACATTATTTTTTAGAATTGATTAGGTTTGATGTTCTTTAAGACTCACAACTCCTAAAAGGTGTTTTCTAATATCTCCTTATGAACATTAGATATTTTAAGAAGCTAAAAAATGGTTATCTTAGATAATTTATTCCTAAGGTGGTCTAGGAGATTGTGTTGGGTAGATTTTTGGGAGGAAAAGGATGCACCTTGGATGGTAAGTTGACCATGCCTAGTGATGATTTCATGATTTGAGGATTTCATTTTGATTTTGGGAACTTGTGTTAGATAAATTCAATATGACCAACAACATAATCATATGAAGTATATGATTTATCATATCTAACATTATGGGTTTAGTTATTATGACCTATGGATCTGAGTTTGAGATTGAGAGATAGTTTTGATCATGTTTAGGAAGGATTTTTGATACATGCCTATCTACTCATTGGACGAGGATGAATTTACTTCTACTTTCATCTCACCATGATCAATGAGATACTAAGTGTATTTATTTATCTTCATACATTTATTTGTGGCATGACCCTAAATTCAATGACATTCACAAGATCCATTTTCCTTTTACCATGCAAGTTTTAGCTTTTTCTCATCAAAGGGTTTAGTGTTTGGAAATTTAACCAATTTTCCCTACATGATTTTTTAAAATAAAACCTCCATAAGTTCCCCAAGGGGGTATTTTTATGTTTTATATTTGAGGGAGGTTTAGTTTGCCCCTACAATATGGAAACACCATTAGGTTTCTATATTTTCATATTTTTGGTTTCCTATTTTTGTAGTTATTAATTAGTTTATACATGCTTGGAGTTAGTTACCCCATCACTGACTATTTTTTTTATTTTTTATCCCAAAATCATAGTTTTTTGTTAGTTTGGTTATCCTTATTTTGTTCTTTTTTAAAAAATTTAACCAAATATTCAACGATTAGATATTTATCAATGGTGCCCCATTTTACAATTTTATCATAAAATATAGGGATGCAATGGACCTATAAATAAAATTTCATCTTTGGATTAAGATTGGTGATGAAGATAGTTACAAGTTGTTTCCCAAGGATAGGCCAAGGGAATCCACTTGCAAGGATCTTAACTATTGTAGGAAGGTCATAAATCCCTTATTTCTAAGTGATTTCATGTCACATACTAAAAATTAATCTCATTCTCAACATTATACGATAATTTTATTAATTTTTTTTCAAAGAACTTAGCAAATAATGCAATGGATCATAGAGCTAAAATTTTAAGACACTCCAAGGATTTTCCTCCCATACTACAAGGGAAGAGATTTTTCAAGTACATGTCTCTATAAGCAACCTCTTGTAATGCTATGAAAAAACATTTTATATAATAAATGGGGATATAAATTTCCCTTATATTTATCAAATTTAGGGACTTCAAATTGGGGAGAGAAAGGGAACATTGTGATGGATTTGTCAAATGGGTAAGGCAAAAGGTCTTCAACCTTGGTATGGATTTATTTGATTAATTTCCTTAATTCATATCCCATTGAAAACATATTCATTTCTTGTCATTACTGGGAAAATGGTTTCTTAAGGGATAGGTTTGGAGGTTGATGTGAAATGAACCCATATGAGCTAGTGTTTGTTGGTAAATATTGGAGAGAATTATCTTTTTATATGTTTTGGTGGTAAATAAAAGGTTGAGATGTTAATTATAAAGTTGGTATAAATGAGGTTGTTGGAGTTTATATCATCATGGGAGGATATAAAGTGGAATAATAAAGAATGTGAGGTGGAATTATATATTGTGATGGAAAAAATTATTTTGGAGTAGAAAGAAAAATAAATGGTTGGATGAGATGTGAAAAAGATGCAAAATATGCTTGAGGTTGATTTGATGGAGATGGAATGTTTTGATTAATTGGTGTGACAAAGGTTTTGATTCCATATGTATTGGAAGAAGAGTGTGTGTGATGGGGATATATATTTGAAGTTAAGGATTGATTACTGTGACTTGAAGGGTACATACCCCATTTAATTTTAAATTTAGATAAGTGATATGGGTCTTGGTTGTTAGGATTAGATGACAAAGCATGAGGTAGGGTGGTAGAACAATATCTCCTCTCCATTGGTCAATGATAGAGTTTTGAGGGGGAGATGACCCCATAGATTCTTGAAAGTGAATGTTGAGGCATAATCTTGATATATGATGATACTTATATTGTAAATTTTATAGCTAAGGGAGTTTGACCCCAAATTAATAAATTTCTCTAAGATATAATCTGTATTAACATTTACAGGGTTATCTATATATATTTTCATGTTTTCATTATTGAGGAACTCTACAAACTAAGGGGAATACTTGGGTTGCATAAAAAAGTTATTTTCTCATTTGAGGTGTCATAGTGTGTTGTATGAGATGAGATTCACCTTTTATATAATAATAATAAATAGATACAAAAGGATTCTTATTGCATTAGTCCATGGTCTTTCTTGCTTGAGATCTAGTTATAGGTAACATAAAATGATGGTTTGGATTTTGAAAGTGATGGTTTTATTTGATATTTTTGATGTGTTGGATGTGAAAATTTGAATTCCCTTTTCTTTTTCAAATGTTAAAGTTTATATTGAAGTTTAAAGGTGGCTAATAAGGTTGAAGTTACAAGTTTGATATATTTATTTCAAGGAGATGGGTTGGTTTGGTTGTGATCAAAGGTCTTTTATTTAGGGGTTGGATAGGTCTAAAATAAACATTTTTAGGTGTCAAGGCCTTAGTTAAATTTGAATCATGTGGATTCTTGATTTAGCTACTTGATATAAGAAATTTATCAATAAAAGATTGATTTGGACACTTAGGTTTTATAAATTGGGGTAGAAAGTTCCAAAGCTAGTTTGACCAAGGTTGGATGAGAAAGTTGGATTTGGTTATTGTTATCTTGATTCTAGCTAGGAAATTTACCAAGTGAGACAATGTTAAAGAGTGATAGTGATGTTTGATCAAAGATCTAAAGTATTTAAAAATTTAATTTAGGAAGGATGAAGGTTGACTTGGACTTGGTTTAGATTTATGAAAATATATTAAGGTGAATGATGGTTTGGATTGGTATGATTGTAATAGACTATATAGTTTGATCTTGGTTAAAGTATGGTTTAAAAATTCAATTTAGGAGGAAGCATTTGAAGGTAGATTAAGGTTTGAGGGATATTTTAGTTCATGTATTGGATTAGGAATTTTTTTAAGATAATCCAGATTAAGATTTTGTTTGGAGTTTTTTGGATTGTAGTTTGTAGATTATAGACAATGGGTTTTGCAAGTTAACCTTAGCAAGATGATTTGCATGGTCAAATTTAAATTTTTTTTTGAACTTTATTTTGGATTTGAATGATAAATATAGATTTCACACATAAAGGCATGCTAATCACATGAACATCATAGATTATTCAATGGGGAATCTAAGTAATTTTAATCCCACCAATATGCCAAGTTTATTCATGGAGTGTAGGTCCCATGATGAGGCACTAGCCATTATTTATCAACTAGGATTTCTCTATGGTGTGAGTGGAGAGTATACATAGCCTACATGCCTATTTCTAGGGGCACTGGGTGAGTAACTTCCAAGGGATAACCACTTAAAAATATATTACAACCAAACATAATTAAGATGTACTATATAGGTTTACACAAGATTGTTGAGGGATATTATTGATATGTACAAAGGTATGTGAGGCTCAATTATATTAAATGAGAGGGTATGTATAATGGCTTGGTGTGATAATGTATCCCACTCTCTTCCTTTAATTTGCAAGTTATAAAGTTCTTGCAAGCTTATCATAACAATAAATGTCTTGCCAATGGGAAATATTTTCAGTTCTCTCACATATATTTTATACCATGCTACAACACAAGGGTTCAGGTCATCCCCTTGGTAATAAAATCCAAGGTAGGCCAGCTAGGAGAAGTAAATGTCAATCATTTTTATCTCCAAGATCACCTTGCAACATGAGGAGAGAGCATACATGAATTAATTTTCCTAGGTACTAAGTTAAAAAAGAGAAAAAAATTATGATTTTTCTCTCTGAGATCACATTGCAATTCAAGGCAGGAGCACACACATCAAGGTATAAAAAAAAAAGACTCTCTTTGAAAAATTCAAGTGTACAACTATAGTAGTAGGAAAAGATAGTTCTTGGATGGTTGAGCCTACAAAAAACATCTTACTAGTTTGTATAAGGTCTTGGGCATAAATTTACCTATAAAACCCAATTATCACTAACAAGTTGTACCCATAATTAATAAAAAAAATTTAAAAAGATTATTAAAATATATTTTATAATGCATTAACTGAACAAAGGTGGAAATGGTAAAACATAGAGCACATGCACCAAAATGAACTAGAATTTTCAAAATAAATATTTTTACCTTTACCAATTTTACTTGTGCATACATTGATCAACTTAGGAGAAAACATCAAAATTGAAATAGGAAACTCATACATAAAAATAGGATATTGTGAAAAAACATGGTGGAAGTCAATAAAATTTCTAGAAAAAAATTAAAAATTGTAAAATTAAAAATGGTAAGTGATGGAAAAGTAGGTTAGGGTATTAATGAACTAGTAAAAATATATAAATTTGAAAGTACAAGGTCTAGAATGATTTAAACTAAGGATTCATGATTGGGTGCCAAATCTATAAGCCTAGGTTTTGTATGATGATAAAAGCATTGTTGTGGGTGTGGATACACTAAAAGATGTGGAGGATGAGAAAGTGTGATTTCAACCTACAAAATAGATGTTAACCTAGACAAAAATTTTAGTGAGGATATTGGAAAGGAAGTCAGGCATACCGAAATGCTTCATAAACCAATATAAGTGGAGGAGACAACACAAAAATCTTAAAACCTTTAATTGTTACAAATTTATATGCACATTAAAATTAATTAAAATAGATATTCAAAATCAAATAAACATCATAACATAGTGTATACATGGGGAAAACCATTTCAAGAGAAAATCCTGACACTCCAAAGCACAACCCAATGTATTAGCAGTAAATAATAATTTAGAATAAAATTGCAAAGCTATGCTCTTTCAAGAGACTTCACACAACAACAAGATTTTGGAGAAATTTCGTAGCATAACTATACCTGTGAAAAAATTATAATACAACTCCAAAATAACACATATTTATATGTACCATAAAATTGTAACCCAAGACTATCACATTTCATCATCCTCTTCATTACATGCATGCAAAATAGAAAGGAGAACATGCAAGGTGCCAAACTTCACTTGCTATGCAAAAATGTATCAAACTCAACATGTAAGGTGTTTGTATTTTCCTACGATGAAAATTTTGCAGTAATCTCAACATGTGAGGAATTTTCAAGCATGCAAGATCTGATTCTACTTGAAATGCAAGGTCCCAACCACATGCCACAAAATTACTAGTTATGACTCTTACATTGTCATAGTGGCTATCATAATTCCTATCACTACTAACTAGCAATCTAAAATGAGTTAACAATACATAATAACTTCAATCAACTCATTGTTACCAGATTTTCACTTTTAGCTCAATTAGGTAGAGCTTATTGATTTGAATTGATAGAAGAAAAGGTACATTTCTTATTCTTTCCTATATTACATTCAATTGTATAAACAAAAAAATCAAAAGATTACAAGATTACAATAATAGATCATTGCATTTATACAATTGCATATAACATAGAAAGGATTTACACAAATCTTTTCTGAAAAGTAATCTTTATTGAATGTAAAGATGTACATTATCTCACACAAGCTATGAGATTGAATTTTTCTTATTCAATACAAATTGAGAAAATCATATACATGAATAAGTAATAAATGTAAACGTGCATATAAGGAGGGAAACCAGTCATTGCCTGAGAATGACTGGTTCACGGTGTGTTGTCTTGTGTTGTTGCTTCCCCCCGAGCTGCTTGTGTCCCTCCTAGCTCCTGCATCTGACAATAGCAATGACGTTAGAGCGATGCTCTAAGCAATGAAAGGTCTCTAACCTTACATGAAAAAACACCTATGCATGTATAAACTGATCTCCAAATGCATTAAACAAGCAGGAAAACCTTGGATGTCCCACAAAACCATTGAAGTCATCAAACACATCCAAAATATGCATTTATTTTTCTAACTTGTTTGCTTCATGTGCAGATTCAGAAAAGTTATGTTGCTATTTTAATTCATCTAGTTTCAGCATGTGGGTTAAATGTGGCTCCCACAAGGGTTGAGCCCAACATGGTGCTTTTTTGTGCTTTAAGAGGCATTAAGAGGTAATATATCTTATTTATCTCCTTATGGTTTACTCAGGAAAGCACACATCACTTGTGATAATGGGACTTTATGTCACTGTCATAAATGATATATACTTGCTCAAGAAAATCATAAAGAATGAATTCAATATCCTTGCATCAAAATAGATTAAGGAAATGTAGTGATGCACTATTCAATGAAAGCACAATGTGAATCAACAAATGTAATTAGACTGTCATAATTACATGATGATCAATGTTATAGTATATGCATGATCAAGGCTATCTTATCAACATGTTCCAAGCAGCAATGTATGAGTTGTAAAGCAAATGCATCAATTTTTTCTAAGGAATGGTGTTGCCTTGAAAATTCATTGATATCAATGCATGAGAATAATGGAGACACATGTATCATGTACACTTTGTAAAGATCATGTGATATGCTGCAAGTAAGGTGCAAGATACAAATAAGAGCATGGTTGATGATAAAAGCAATGGAGATTAAAAGGACAAAGTAGCATGTTTAAAATGAATGATTGTAATCCTTCTAAAAGAAGCAGCTACAATATAAAATGAAGTAAATTTTGATTGACAGAAAGGAACAACATGAGTAGGTGCAAAGCACAAAGGTCTTTTAAGATATTTATGGTGCTCATCAAAAATAAAAGACAACATTCACTTATTCTTTTGGGTGATTATTCAATATTTCCAAGTGATCGTCCCAATGTCAACAGTGCTCCGTGTAAATATAGGAGGTCTATCTAAGGTAGCATCAAGTTGAAGAATGTAAGTACCAAGCAAATGCAACTATGTTTCTCTTCAAGAAATGCAATAGAATGATAGAATACGACCACAGTTAGACAAGCATTTTCATATGCTTTTTGAACTTGAAGTGAATATAGTCACAACATGAAACCTAGAGATGGCTATGGAGAATCAAACCCTCGGCCATAAGGCTGGGTGAAAACCCAGAATGCACAAAATAAACATAGGATGATGCATGTTGAAGATAAATGTACAGTCAAGCTTAAAACCCAAGTCGGCCATGAAGGAGAAGTGCAGGCTGAGCCATGGCCATCATGATGGAAATGTACAAAGTGGAAAATGTATAGAGGCATAAGTTTTTTGGGTGACCCAGTAAGAACAAGCTTCAAATATCTGCAAGAAATGGTAAAAGTCATGCTTTGGAGCTGCAAAGAAACATCATCTTGTTTTGCACATAATATGAATATGTAAAATGGAGGTCGTGACCTATAATGAAGAAGTATCAAAATCTCTTACATAAAATGTTTCATTTTCTCTAGAATATACACATGATATACATGAGAAATACAAAATGAAAAGGGAGTATTCTTTTTTTATGATATAATGGCTCAGTTTCGAGCCTTTTATCCTCAAAAAGTGTGACAAAATGACTGAAATTGCTTACCTAGATCGGTTGTGATCTTTTCCTCCAAAAGTCTCTATCAGAGATGCATTCTCAAAGCTAAATGGGGAACCTCATGGTGCTAGAAACAAAGGGAAATATCCATAGAGAAAAGAAAGAATAAGATACAATAGAGAATGTGCCATGGCCACAGCAAAGGAGAGCAAAAATACTTCAGAGATGGAGTTTAATGCCAAAATTTGTGATGAAGACAAGATTTACCTTCATTTTCCTTACAAAATCTTCAAGAAATGCCTCTATACAACTCAAAATCCACCATTGAAGACCTAGGTCAAGCTCCATAAATCCAAAAACCCTCCCTCATGGTGGTGGCTTAGCTTCTTCAAGAAGTTTTGAAAGCAATGAAATGAATTTTTCACTTTTTTCTTTTGCTTTGTTTAGGGTTTGTAACCCTAATACATTGATGGAGAAAACTTGGAAATTATTTTTTGCCTAAGTTTTATAAAAATAAAATGGAACAATTGAACTTGTGGGCTAAAGGATTTTATCCTTGTGGTATTTTCACCTCTATATGTAAGTCTTTTAAGCCTTATAATTTCTTTTTATTATTTTTGCATAACATTTGAAATTGTAAAACATTGAGTCTTGGTGATGTTTTATTAATCACTAAGACTTAAGGGTTTTTTTTAATGAAAAGATAATGGAGGCTTTCAACGCATGGGGAGATATAGATATGCTTTGATTTATGATGTGAAGAGCATATGAGAAGATAGTAAAAAAGGAGTGGTAAGAAGCTTTAAAGCTTTTGCTAAAATCTTGGAGATGGTTGAATCGGTTAGCCGACACAAGAAGAGCATATAGGGGTCTCTATTTTGCTTTTGGAGCATTTGGAGCGAATTTAGGCATGTTGACTCAGCTTGGAGCATTTTTGGGGTGCTTTTATGGTTTGGCATGGTCAAGTTTGACCTTTTCATCTATTTGGAGCTCTTTTGTATAAAATCTAGTGGCTAGATTTTAGGCCTTATTGTGGCATCCGACCCAAGGAGGTTGAAAAATCCTTGTTTGGTGCAATTGTTTGGAGCTTGGTTACTTAGTAACTTTTGTAACTCATTTTGAGTCAGTTCTTGATATGTATTTTTCTACCTTGTGACATTTGACAATCCTTTGGAGATTACAACATGTTTTGTGACTCATTTCTGGATATGAAATACAGATAGCACCTTGGATATTATAGACTCAAGTTTTCCTTCTTATTCTTGCAATATTGTGTATTACCAAGTGATTGATCAAGTTATTAGTGAGGTACTTTAATCTCCTTATAGTTTTGTCTCACATTTTCATGCCATTTATGCAAAAGTATGTTCATGCAGGTTGCAGGTTGTGTTTAAAGTTGCATATATCTTTTAGAATGTGAAAGTATTTTCCTTTTGGGAGATAATGCATTCAAAATTTCCTATGGAATGTTTTTGCATGAACTTACAAAAATAATTTATGTAATTTTAATTCTATCATATTAGTGTTCAAGTGTATGAAAGTCTGAACTTTCATAGTCCTAGTTAGTTTGGTGTATTACCCAATACTTTCATTTTCAACACTTTCCCTTTTAAGCACTCCTCCCTTTTCCTTTCAAAATTAGTAGTTTTAGGTGATAACCAATGAGGAAGCCAACCTTCTTTGTATATTCACTCCAATCCTTAGGTCTCCCATTCCTAGGATTGTTTCCATGTTCCTCCAGAAAGCTAAGTTCTGAAATTTAGCAAGGGTGTGTTTTTGAGAGATAACACTCATACAAAGTGGGATGCCTATATCCTAAAAAATAGGAACCATGTCACCCATGCCACTTTACATGTAGGATGACAACTCAAAGTGTCACTCCCAAAAATGACATCATTAGATGCACATATAATTTAATTACATAAGAAAATTATAAACATAATATCAACATTAATAGTTAAATAATCAATGATAGGAAATAAAAGGTTGATACAACTTATTCCTAAAATTCTCCCACTTGTTGAACACCTTTGAAGTGATAAATATTAATCAAGTGTTAGGGGAAATGAGGCCCATAGAATCAAAATACCATCTAAAATTTTTTGTGCTCACAAACTTTGTCAATGTATCTGCAACATTCACCAAAGTATCAAATTTCTCCAATTTCGCCTTCCCATATTCCACCATGTCATGGAAAAAATGGAATTGAACATAAATGTGCTTTGTTCTACCATGGAAAGTAGGATTATTTAATAATATAATAACACTTTGACTATTTTTGGCCTCCTACAATGATTTTAATAACTAAGCCTTTACGTCCATGACTCAGAGATTGGACATCTAACCTGAATAGCTATCTCAATCATCATGAAGGTGCATTTAACTTGTCAACCCAGGGACGTGAAATTGAAATGGGTCAGCACAGTATGTGGACTAGGAACTCAAAGTAGCCATTGCATTCTATAGCTAAGAAACATAATACTGAAAGTAAATTGCTTGAAAGGGAAAGAGACAAATGATGAATATCAATCAATGACTATGCTAAGCTGAATTGCTTAAAAAGAATAAAAATCTGAGCAACGAACAAGACACTACTCTGTCTGCTTTGGCTGTAGGAATAGTCATAGAATGGAATTCTAGTGGCTATAGGAACAATCAATGCCATATTTCTAACTAAGTACTAAACAACAAGTAATACTAAACTAATGCTAAACTAATAAGACTGATTACTCACCAAGTGGGCCCCCTTGGATAAGTATCCTCTAAACTAATAAGAACTCAAGTGCTTGAACTCAAAACTTTATTTTATTCACTGTAAATCATGCATACAAGAGAGTAATGTATTTGTATCACTAAAACTGGAGAATGAGAGTACAATATCAAATCGTGCAACCTCCTAAAGAAGGAGCATCAAATCAATATTTATACTATAGCTAAACAAGGCAATCAACTCCACGACTAGGAGGACACCATTTAGGGAAAACAGGGGAAAGTGGAGTGATGGTGGTTACACATGCATGGAATTTGGTTAGACATGCAAGTCCATACATAGATCTAGCACAATAGTAACACCTAAGCATGCTCAATCATTAAGGCCCAGTACAAGGTGGTTACGTTTAGTTGCATGAAGAATCTTTTGCCATCGACTGCCTTTGACTTGGAGCAATTCCTTAGCTGGTCGTTATGGTGCATGCCTAGCTGGCGGTGTCTTCCACAACTTGACGTATTAAATCTGCATGGAAAAGTTAGTACGCATAATAACTGCACATCTATAACCACTCTAAGAATCATTCATTAATCACATGCAAAATTAATATAGATAACCCACATAATATGCCAAATGTCATTAAAGCTTGCAAAGATAGGATAATGTCCAATTCCAATGGTTTGAGGGAAACATTATGGAAATACCAACATTTAATCATCAAAGTTCATGTCATCAGCCAACAAATAGACTATAGATTCTACCCAAAACTAGACCAAAAACTAGGCTCATCAACTATTACAATAGATGGTAATCATCCCTGAATCAAACCTGATGTCATAACACAACCATCTAATCCAAATAGATTCCTTGCAAGAATGAATATCTTCAATATACTCTACTTCTATCATGGACAAAGTAACTACAACTCCCAAAAATCACATGCAACCGAAATTCCTATCGCAAACAAGATATCAAAGTAACTAATTTTCTATGCAACCGAGAGATAAAATATTGATCCACACAAGCATCTGATATGCTTTCTGTATTGAATAATAATGTGAATAAAATATTACAATGAATGATCAATCCTTATAAAAGGAAAAAGAAAACTCTAGATGAGGATTTAATTAGATTGTGACAAGTATCTTAATCTCATGCAATGAGACAACTTGACCTATATTTAGCCCAATCTAATAATAAAAATCACTCCCAAGTTTAGCTTAAGTGAATAAAATAATAAGGGACCTAATAATTAATTAATGATTAATTAATTATCAAGTGATATCTTAATTAATCCAACACCATATACTTTGCTTCTATCATAGACAAAGAAACTACAACTTTCCATTTGCTCATCCAACTAATAGCACTAATAATCATCGTGAATATATATCCACTAGTGGATCTTCTACTGCCCATGTTAGCTACCCAATCTAAATCCATATATCCACAAATACAAAATATATTCCAATATCCATTAGGATAACCATGAAAACATAATGAATACTCAGAAGTAACCTATAGATATGTGAACACTCACTTAACTACATCCAAATGTATCCATCTAGGATTATCCATAAATTGATTCATGACTCCCACTACTTGGGTAATATTTGGCCTCATACATACCATTTCTTACATCAAACTTCCAACAACACTTGCATATGGTACTTTGGTCATGTCCTCCATCTCAATAGGAGATTTTGGACAATCCTCTAAATATAATTTCATTCCTTGTAAAATAGGAACTACCAAGGATCTGCAAGTTGTCATGTTGAATCTCTCCAACAATAAGTTCACATACTTGTTCTTTCTTAACCAAATATTTTTGTTGACTCCATATCTTCTGATATCCATTCCCAAAATGTACCTAATTGCACCTAGATCTTTAATCTCAAACTATGTTGACAATTGAGACTTCAAGTCAGATATCAAACCCTTACCATTCCCAAAAAACAACATATCCTCTACATACAATGAAATAATGAGAATGTGACCATTATTAGTTTTTTTAATATATATGATGATTAGATTTATACCTTTGAAATCCCAAACTCAACACATAGGTATCAAAATTTTGGCACATCCTAAGATACTATTTTAGACTATACATAATTTCCTCCAACTTATAGACGAAATTTTATTTACCTTTTACCATGGAATTCTTTAGTTGTGACATGTAAAACTCTTCCTCTAAATCACCATGAAGCAATGTTGTCTTCACATCTATTGGTTCAACTTCTAAATCATAAGTTGTAGAAATAAATAATAGGAACCAAATGGATGTCAACTTTTCTATAGGAGAGAATATTTCACCATAATCAATTCCCTTCACCTACCAATACCTCTTCACAACCAACTATGCTTTATGATTTTCAACATTGCCATCAAAATCTCATTTTTTCCTTGATCACCCATTTACAACCAATAGGTTTAAGTCCTTCAAGAAAAGGTACTAAATCCATGTATTATTTTTCTTTAATGTAGTTATCTCTTCTTCCATGGATTTTATCTAGGAATCTACATCACTCATACCTATAGCCTATTTCACAATCCTAGGCTCATTACTAGTGTTAGCAATCAAATAAAAAATAAAACTAGAATCCAACAATGAATAACCAAACCTTTGTGATCGTCATCTAACTTGAATAGACCTCCTCAATAGTTGAGGTTCAGTTATTGTTCCTCTTCATAAATTTCCTAGCTACTTGAGATCTCCTTATCATTAGGTCCAATAGGTACACACAATTCATTTTTAATTGGAGTGGGTATAACATGAACTACATCATTTTATTTCTCTTCTTTATTTGGTTAAGGATAAAAAAAGGAAGGTTTCATCTCTTTGAAAAATAATATTTCTCCTATAGAGAACCTTCTTGACCACTACATCCTAAATCTTATACCCTTTCACATCAAAACCATAGCCAATAAAGATACCTTTAACTAATTCTCTAGACCTTTACTCATTCAACACATGTGCATTGCAACCAAATACTCCAATATGTATCATTAAAGAATTATTTCCTGCCCACACCTCCATGGGTGTATTATTAAAAATAATTGATATAGGAGATTTGTTTACCAAATAGTAGATAGTGGCTACAAATTCAACCTAGAAATTTTGTTCAAGGCCAACACCACTTAGCATACTCCTATCCCTTTCCATCAAAATATTGTTCATCCTCTCCACAAATCCATTCTGCTAAGGGGTGTATGGAGTCATATTATGCCTCTCAATCCCATGGTCTTTACCAAACTTCTTGTTTTTTCAAACAAATCTCACCATCATTATCAATCCTCAAACACTTAATATTTCTATTACTCTAAATTTCAACCAAGGCCTTAAACTCCTTGAACTCAATAAAGACTTTATATTTACTCTTGAGTAAATACACAACTGTCCTTCTACTATACTCAATAATCAATTAAATGAAATACACACATTTTGAAATTGAAGGAATATTAATAGGACCAAACATATCATACTTAACATAGTCCAAAACCCCTAAATATTTTTGAGAACTAGAGTAAAAATTAACACAATTTTGCTTTCCATATACACAATGTTTGCAAAAATAAAACTCGATATTACAATTATCAAGCCCCTTAATGGCACATTTATTTTTTAGGGCTCTAAGACCCTTATCACCAATATGGCCAAGTTATTGGTGCTATAACATTGTTTTCTCTACTACAAGCTTCATCTCCAAGGAATGATAACCCTTAGGTACCCAAAATGAACCACCATTGGAAGTAGATGCAATAGATTTCTTCACTACATGATCCAAAAGTGAGGATGAAGAATCTAAGGCTCTTTTCTTCAACTTTTGAAAAGAACTATTGCACTAAATAGTGCATGCATCCAAATTAAATAGAGTTTTGATATGGATAATCTTAGGAAAAACCATAGCTCCTCTAGTCATCTTGCATCATCTACTCAAGAAAAAAACTTGTGAATGCATCAAATTCATTTTTTTCACTAAAAGGAGGTTTAATGCAAAACTTGGGATATGCATCACACCATCAATCCCCTTCAATATACCATTAGGAAATATAATATTGACTCTTCCATGGTTAACAATGGTTAGATGAGATTCATTGCCCATATACACCTTCCCACCATCAAACTCTTCATAGTTTGATAACCAAACCTTATGTAAGGTCACGTGGAAAGATTTACTTGGTTTTATCAACCACACGTATTTAGATGTATTGTGAAAAATGATTCTGTTGGTGTGAATAAGTCTTGTACCTAGTTTATTCCTTTACTAGAGACTTAGGGGACTTAATTCACATGTTAAGTTTACTTAGGATATTAGTTGTCATATCTAGATAAGTATTAGTTGTCTTATCTAGAATTTCCACTTTCCTAGGTAGTTATGAGTTAGTTGTCTCATGTGATAGGATTAAGACACTTGTCATGATCTTGTCTTATCCGATCTCTCATCCTTGCCTTTATAAGCATGGCATCTCTAGTAATGTATTGCATATAGCATTGTATTATATTGCATTGATCATATTGTATCATACTGCAATCCTTGTTTGGTGGAATAGCATCTTCCATTGTTGCTTCTCTCTATCTCTTGTGGAGGTTCTTTGGTGTTGCAGATTGAAGATCTTGGGTTGTTAACTCCAACATGGTATCAGAGCTTTGAATCTGGAAAGCCCCTTCCATTTCTTTATTAGAGAGTTTCCATCAAGCTTTATTGTGAAATTTGAGTTTCTTGTATCCTATATTGCATGCTTGCATTTTGGTGAAATATGGTGATTGCAGCACTTTTGGCTATAGTGGCAGTATTTTAGGCTCTCCCATTGTGACTAGGAGGCTTGAAAAAGTCAGATTTGGCTTTTCTTTCACTCAATTTCGTCACCATTTGCAACTTTGGCAAAGAAGGGTTTCGAGCTCAGATCTGGTGAACAACTTTTTACAAGAGCACTTTTGGAAAAAAATAAGCCTTCCATTGCGTCCGGTGGCCGTTTCCGATTTTTTTGATATATAATTTGCCCATATTCGGCAAAAGTTGTTTGTGGGGAAAAAAAATTTTAGTAGAGGAGGCCGTACGGCCCCCCTACGCAGGTACACGTGTTGTCAAAAAAAATTAATTAAATTTCATTTTTTTCTGTTGGCATTTTATTTTTGAAAAATTTTCAAAAAATATATATATATATATATATATAAATTTTGAAAAGCGCTCTAAGCGCTGTACATAGGCGGGACCCACGGCCTTTAGATCTGCGGACTGTTATTAAGTCTGTAGTCCTTCTTAACCGCCAACAGGTAGTTGACAAACATCCTCCGCCAGCCGCCAGACGCCACCGTCAGAGGTGACCGCTAGGAGGGCGGTGAATCCGCCAAACTGCCAACGGTGGGCGGGTCTTCACACTGCCGGCGCTAACCTTAACCGCCAGGACGGTGGTAAACTCCAGACCGCCAGATTTTTTTTAGCAGTCCAGCACGTAGTCACGCGAGTGACCGAAGGCCAACGCTTGGGGGCTCTATTTTTGCGCCTAGATAGTCTTCAACTTTGCTCCTGTTTAGTGTTCAAGGTGCCTAAAACAGGCATTTTTTTCATTTTTGCATAGCTTTTCACCACGGCGTCGGATTTTCGCAAACGAGATATCGTTGGAAATCTGGTTTGACGAACTTCACAGTGGTGCAAGTGGTTTTTCTAGATTTTGACATTTTTTGCCCATTTTTTTCAGCTTGAAGGTACAAGTGCATTTATTGCTTGTTCTTGATGTAACTTTTGCAAACGAAGTCAAAATTTGGCAAACATTTTTTTGAAATTGATAAAAAATTGCAAGGAATCTGTTTGTAACCTCTATTTTCAGCTTTGACAAGCTCTTTTTCCTAAAAATTGTAAAAATCACTGTGTGTTATAAACGGTTGATTTGAGCTTGTCACTTGTAAAAATTGTAAAATTTGTTCATTGTAATTTGCTAGGGGGGTTGCAAAATCAGTTTTAATACATTCTGGGGGGGTGAAAGGCACAATTTAAGTGCCACATTTTATTCCTTCTTTTGGTATTCATGGCGGATCTAAGGCAAATTGAACCACTCACTCCACACAATTATCATACATGGAAGCTAAAAATGACTCAATTGTTACAATCTAAGGGTCTATGGACAATGTTAGATGCAGAACAACCTGAATTTACAAGGGATTATGAAAAGTTGTCCATAGATGTAAAATGGATGAAGCAAAAGGGCTCATTGGCTTACATGTATCTGATAATTTGTTGTTTCATATTTTGGAGTGCAAAACACCTAAGAATGTTTGGGATAAACTTGAAGAATTGTATGGTAAAACAAATCATTTTAGAACCTTGCAACTTCAAGCAGAACTACAATCCCTCCCTCCAGATGCATTTCCTTCAATTCAGGATTTCCTTGCACAATTCAAGATGATTCTGTCACAGTTGAAAGGATGTGGACATGATGTATCTAGTGATGAATGTATCTTCTTGATTCTATCTAAGTTAAAGGGCCCTTATCAAGTGTTTTCTTCTACTTTCTATTCAACTATGGATGCAATTGGGAAAGATTACAAAATGCCTACATTTGAGTTGTTTTGTGAGCATCTTACTAGGGAGGAGGCCAAGTTAATTCAGTTGGATGCCTTACCTGATTCTAAGAATCATGCTCTAATGGCTCAATCATCCAAGGGTAAAGGAAAGAACAAGAAGAAGCCCAAAGCAAAATCATCTTCTGGTAGTGAGAATCCCTCCAAACCGAAGCCGAAGAACAATAAGAAGTCCACTCAATATCCTTCTTCTACCTCTAGAGATTCTTCTTCCAAGAAAAAGAAAGGAGATCCTTGTTCATTTTGTGGAAAAACTAGGCATGATGCATCTCATTTCTTTAAGAGATTAGAGGCCTTGGAGGAAGCTATGAAGAAGCACAATATTTCAGTGGCTAAGCCTTCTTCCATGGGAAAAGGGCAAGCTCTTTCAGCACGAGCTATGCATTCACCTTCAGATAGTTGGATTCTTGATTCAGGTGCTTGACATCACATGACCAATTCACGTGATCTTCTTGATTCCATAGTTCATACTTCTACTTCTCAGATTGCATTTGGGAACTCTTCACAGATTCCAGTTTTGGGGATAGGCTCCGTTCAGATGCTAGATGGGTGCATTGAGGATGGTCTACTTGTTCCTGATATTTCAGCAAATCTTCTTTCCATATATCAGATTTGTCATTCTGGAGATGGGAAGTCAGTTGAGTTTACTCCATAGAATGTGACTATTAGACAGTTGTAGGATCCTGAGAAGGTTGTTGCTACAGGGATAGTTGATCATGAGAATCATTTGTATCGATTTGATGGATTTGAGTCTTCATCGGGTTCATGTTTTGTTGCTCATGTTGATTCAATGAGAAAGCTTTGGCATGAGAGATTTGGGCACTTGAACTACATATATCTTTAGCAAATGCAAGCACATAACTTAGTGGTTGGTCTTCCAAAGATCACTTGCACAGATGGTGTTTGTCAAGGTTGTGTTCTTGGCAAGCAACATCAAGATCCTTTTCCTAAGGGTCAAGCTACACGTGCAACCACACCCCTTGAGTTGGTCTATAGTGATCTTATGTCATTCCCAACTCCTTTTTCAGGGGAAAAGTATGTGCTCACATTCATTGATGATTTTTCCTGCCAGACATGGGTCTATTTTCTGAAGCTCAAGAGTGAAGTCCTCACCAACTTCAAGACCTTCAAAAAATTTGTGGAGAAGCAGTCAGGTTTTTCTCTTCGACAGATACACACAGATAATGGGGGGGGAGTATGTCAATCAGGCATTTCAGGATTTTTGCAGTGAGCATGGTATTCTTCATCAGCACACAGTTCCTTACACTCCTTAGCAGAATGGTGTGGCAGAGAGAAAGAACAGGACTCTCAGGGAAATGGCCAATTGTATGATTCAGTTTAGGTCCATGGCTCCCGCCTTTTGGGCCGAAGCTGTCAATTGTGCCAACTATATTCAGAATCGTATGCCCCACAAGGCAGTGCAAAATATGACCCCTGAGGAGGTCTGGTCTCATCGCAAGCCTAATGTATCCTTCTTCAGAGTATTCGGTAGTGAGGCTTGGGAATTCATTCCAAATGGTCGGCATAAATCCATGGAGAAGAAGAGTCTGCGGTACATATTTGTTGGCTATTGTGAGGATGTGAAGGCATATAGATTGTTTGATCCTAACACACGAGAGGTACATTTTTGTCGTGATGTTCAGTTTTTGAGACCTTCACCCAGTTAGATCCTCCTTCGACTTCTTCTTCATCACAACCTACTCAGTCTTCTTCAATTGATGATACTTTGCTACTTGAAGAAGATTTTGATGATGGTCTTGATGAACCTCCTCCTCATTCACCCACTAGGCCATGATGGGCTCGTGTTACTCTTGAGGAGGCTGGTCCTCTTGTTGGTGATCCCACAGAAACTCGTCGCACTCATTCTCAGACTTCTGGAATTAGTCTTTTAAGTCATGCAGTTTCAGATGATCCTCAGAAGTTTTCAGATGCTTCGGGTATTCCAGAGTGGGATAGTGCTATGGATAATGAGTATTCTTCTTTGATGAAGAATCATACTTGGGATCTTTTGCCTCTTCCTAAGGGAAGAAAGTTGGTTCGATGCAAGTGGGTGTATTGTACCAAGTATGCAGCAGATGGTTCCATTGACAAGTACAAGGCTCATCTTGTTGCAAAGGGGTTTTCTCAGGTTGAAGGAATTGACTATTCTGAAACCTTTGCTCCTGTTTCCAAGATAGATTCTATTCACCTTGTCCTTGCTATAGCTGCATCTCAGGGATGGTCAGTGTTTCAGATGGATGTGAAGAGTGCTTTCTTGCATGGGGATCTTCATGAGGGATGGTTGGACTTGTCTCTCGCTTCTCATAGGAGCCTCATGAGAGTCATTGGAAGGCCGCCAAGCGTATCTTGAGATACATTCAAGGCACTACTCATTTTGGCATTCACTACACTTCAGGTGCATCTCAGATTGTGGGCTTCACTGACTCAGATTGGGCTAGTGATGTCAATGATTGGAAGTCTACTTTTGGCTTTGTCTTTTGCCTTGGTTCTGGTCTAATTGCATGGTCATGCAAGAAGCAGACTGCTATTGCATTATCATCGACAGAGGCTGAGTATCGAGGTGCTGTGTTGGCTAGTCAGGAGGTTTTGTGGCTTCATCAGTTGATGACTGAGTTTGGATTCCCTTCCACTTAGCCCACTACTCTTTGGTGTGACAATCAGAGTGCCATTCATACCTCTCGCAACCCAATGGAGCATCAACAGACTAACCATATTGAGATCCACATGCACTTCATCAGGTAGCTCATCCAGGATGGTGTTCTCAACTTGGAGTATTTTCCTACAGATCAGCAGGTTGCAGACATCTTCACTAAACATTTGGCATCGCCTCGTTATCTTCAGTTGTGATCGATGCTTGGGGTGAAGGAAGTTGTTCTTGGGGGGTCTTGAGGAGTCCTCCTTCCTTCATTAGTTTTCTTTGTTTATTTCTCTCTTTTGGAGAGGAGTTTTCTCCCACAGGGTTTTTCTCCTTTTCTTCGCTTGTGAGAGTTTTTTGTTTTGTACATGGGTACCTCATCAGGCCTAGTTGCTGGGACCCATCTTTTACATGTATGCATTGGTTTGTACCTCCCTAAGTTGCACTTAAGGGGGGGTGTTGGTGTGAATAAGTCTTGTACCTAGTTTATTCCTTTACTAGGGACTTAGGGGACTTAATTCACATGTTAAGTTTACTTAGGATATTAGTTGTCATATCTAGAATTTCCACTTTCCTAGGTAGTTATGAGTTAGTTGTCTCATGTGATAGGATTAAGACACTTGTCATGATCTGGTCTTATCCTATCTCTCATCCTTGCCTTTATAAGCATGGCATCTCTAGTAATGTATTGCATATAGCATTGTATTGTATTGCATTGATCATATTGTATCATACTACAATCCTTGTTTGGTGGAATAGCATCTTCCATTTTTGCTTCTCTCTATCTCTTGTGGAGGTTCTTTGGTGTTGCAGATTGAAGATCTTGGGTTGTTAACTCCAACAGATTCACCATCATCCTAAGAGGATTTTTTGAAGTTAGAATTAGAAGCATTATTTTTCTTTATCTTCTTTTTCTTCTCCTTACATTCTTTGTGGAAATGACCAATTTTGTTGTAGTTCTAACATTTCACTTTGGACTTTCCAAGAGATATATCTCCTCGAGGACTTGGTTTTTGAATTTTTGTCCTTCTTTCCTTTCTCTTTTTATCTTCCATGAATAGTAAGGGACTTCTTAGCCATCCTGAAATATTTTCTCTACATCTCTTCAGAAATAAGTGGTGCAACCACTTCATCCATCTTGAAGGTGATACTAGTACTCCCAACAACCATCACAAGGTGATCCCATAAGTTTGGAAGAGAACACAACAATGTCATGAAATTATCCTCATCATCCATCTTTACACCAACAAAACCTAATTAGGCAAAAATAATATTAAAGGAACTTAGATGATCAACCACCCATCCTTAAAGAATACTTCTTTCTTGAAAATAACTTGCTTACTAGGGATTTAGCCTAATAAATTTCTCCAAGATTTTTCCAAATGCTCACTGTAGTATTCTCTTCATGAAAACTCAACAACATGGAGTCTATCCAAAATAGTCTAATAAAACCCTTGGATTTCCAATCTATCATCTCCTTCTTCTCTTAAGGCATGATGGAAGGTTTTACATTGGATATTGCATCCCATAGATATTTTTCTATGAGCCTATCATTCATTTTAAGCTACCATAACTCAAAATTTCTATCATTAAAATTTTCCATCTTGACCCTTCCAAAAATGCTTTCCAACAAGATCATGAAAAATACTTTTGCAAAAGCTCCCATTCAAACATAGATCAATACAAAACCATTAATCCAAACAATAGAATCAAGGTTGATAAGGCTCTCATACCAATTGAAAGGAAGTTAGGTACACACAAATTCTTCCTATACCAATCTAAGTGGAGGAGATGGTGCAAAAAATCTTAAAACCTTTAATTGATTCAAATTCAAATGCACATTCAAATTAACTAAATCAATTATTCAAAACATAACAAACACCATAACATAGTGTATATGTGGGGAAAACCCTTTCAAGAGAAAATCCCCACATGAGCCAAAGCACAAACCCATGTATTAACAGTAAATAACAGTTTATAATACAATTTCAGAGCTATATCTTTTAGGAGACTTCACACAATAACAAGATTTTGGAGAAATTATGGTAGCATAAAGATACTTGTGAAAAAATCATAATACCTATAAAAAATTCATGATACAACTCTAAAATAATACATATTATAGACCACCAAGTTGGACACCCAAGACTATCATATGCCATCATCCTCTTCATTGCATGCATGCAAATTATAAAGGAGAACATGCAAGGTTCCAAACTTCACTTGCTATGTAAAAATGCATCAAAATCAACACGCAATGTGTTTTTCTTTTCTTGCTATGAAAATTTTACAACAATCTCAACATATAAGGTATTTTCATACATCCAAGGTACTTGCCACATGTAAGACTACCACCTGTTACAAAATTACTAGTAATCACTCTTACATTGTCATAGGTCCCATCACTATTAATTGACAATTTGACATGAGTTAACAATCAATAATGACTTTATTCAACTCATACAAAAGTGGGAGGCCTATCTCCTAAAAAATAGGAACCATGTCACCCATGCCACTTTACATATGAGATGACAATTCAAAGGGCCACTCCCTTAAATGAAATCATATAATACACATATAATTTAATTACATAAGAAATTTATTAACATAGTATCAATATTAAAGTAAATAATCAATGTTAGGAAATCAAAGGTTGAGAAACCTTATTCCTAACAATATTGACTATAAGTTGATTGAAAAAATAAAATAAAAAAATACCTAAAATGATAGTAATAGTATATATTAATATTTAGGGTAGGTGATGGAGCTCTCTTTAGGTGGTGGCGATGGCAGTGGAGAGGATTCAAATTTGGAAAAGGCGGGAAACTTTGGAGTTGCAACAGGCATTAATGGCGGACAACTTGCTGATGGCAAGGTGATACCAGGTGGGTCCTTGGTTGATGGTAAGCAACATGGGTTCCCTATTACAAAAAAATATTTTTTTGGTGGGAAAGGAGCTCCTAAGGTTTAGTGTCCTTCGTATTCTCCAATGTCCTTCTCTGAACGGGGGAATCTCGGTGCTGAAAATTCTAGCCTTGATCAGTCAACTAATGGTTTGGGTGCGACTTTTTCTTGCTCGGTTCCTAGGGTTGATAAGACGGGGGGTGGTCTCTTCTTGGAATCTTCCCTCAAATGGTCTAACCTCTTTGGTGCAAAGCCCAAAGGAAAAATCTCTTCGCTTCCTGTGACCTTTTTTTCTAATGCGTAGATAGGAGAATATTCAATCTCAGTCCTAGATTGCATAGTTGAGAAAAGCGTATGTAATATGGATATGACACTTATGGGAAAAATTCTGAGGCCTCGTCCTCATATTGAGCTGGTTTGTAAGTTTTCTTTGAACTGGTGGCATCCTAAGGGCCAGGTGGATGTGGCTGCAATGGCTAAAGAATTCTTTTCCTTTTCCTTCAACTGTGAAGATAATCTCCTACTAGCTCTTACGAGTGGTCCCTGGTTTATTGGGAAATCTTCTTTGATGCTGAAAAGGTGTGAACCAGGTTTTAACCCTAACTTGTGTTCTTTCTTGGTGTCCCCTATTTGGGTGAGACTTCCAAGTATCCCTCTTGAATTCTAGGATGAATTCTTTAAAGGGATTGTGAGTACCTTTGGGTGCTTGCTATCGATTGACCAAATGACTGCTTCCAAAAAGCGCCTTGTTTATGCTCAATTTTGTGTTAATATGGAATAGTCAGCGGATCTTCCTTCTCTAGTGAAGATTAACTCTAAGTTTGGTGTTTGGGATCAAGCAGTGGAATTTGAATCTATTTCTTTCACTTGCTTCCATTGCAAGAAAGCAGGCCACTAGGCTAAAAAGTGCCCTCTAAAAGTGCAGAAGAAGGTGGTTAAGCAGTGGAAAGAAAAGGAACAAGTTCTTGGGGTAGTATCTTCAAATCACGTGGAGAAAGATGGGGTTGCTCATGTGAATGGGATACTTATGGTAATGGATATGGTAACGAATGAGAATATCTTGAACCCTGAGGGCCAAGTGGCAACTAAAAAGCTTGATGTGGCTCCTAAGCCAGGTGGTGAGGTGATTCCACCTCATCTTTTTAATGAGGTGACTTGTGAAGATCTCAGGTCTATGGCTCCCTCTCTGGTTGAAGATTCGGATCCCGAGGTTGATGGTTTTGGCTCCCCTCATTTGGAGTCTCCATTTAGTTGGGTTTTGAAGTTTCCACATGATGGTAGTTCTAAGATTGAGGGATTAGAGGTTTGCTCAAAGTCTGACTTGAAGGAATTTAGAGAAATGGGTGATCTTGAAATGGTTGACCCCCCTTATATTCTGATGAAAAGTAGAAATAGAAAGAAATAGTCTCCCCCTTTAGGATTTTTAACCAGAAATAGGAAAAGGTCAAAATATGGGTCTAAGCTAAGAGGTAGGGGTCATCCTCCTTCAAATGTTACTAGGGACAAGGAGAGTCAAATGGATATTGCTAATGGGACTCAAAGGACTTTGTTGGAGATGTGCTCTAAGAGATCCTCCCATAAGCTCTCATGAAGATCATTTCCTGGAATATGAGAGGGTTAAATCACCCTCACAAGCATGATCTCCTTGCTAACCTAGTAAGGGATCATAAGCCTGATATTATTTTGATTCAAGAAACTAAAATGGGGATGGATAGGTTATCTAGACTTAAACATAAGCTTTTCAAGGATTGTGGTATGCATTGTTTTGGGTCGGTTGGTGCGTCTGGCGGCATTTTTACTTTTTGGAATCTAAAGTTGATTCAAGGGTGGCAATGTTTGAGGATTGTAATCATGTGGCTACTTCTTTCATCAATGTTCGTGATTAGTTCTCTTGGACCCTTTCTAACATTTATGCTTGTAATAGTAAGAGTGCCAAGAAATTGTTTTGGGAAAACCTTAGTTCCTTTAAATCTCTACATCCTTATTTCCAATTGGTTGGTAACGGGGGATTTTAATACACCCTTGCATGATGTTGATAAATTAGAGCGTCTCAAATTGTGGATGAAAGTATATTTGATCTCATGAATCTCATTAATGAAAATTCTCTTCTTGATTTGGATCTCAAAGGGGCCTCATTCACTTGGTCTAACTAGTGTGTGGGTGATGCTCTTATCCAGGTTAAGCTTGATCAAGCCCTTATCTCCCTTGACTAGCTTGTTTCTTATTCTTTCTCTCTATCGGCCTTGACTAGGTTAGGGTCTGATCACTTTCCTCTTTCCCTTTCAATGGACCTACTGGGGAGGAGAAAAAAAAATTCATTCAGGTTTGAAAAGATGTGGACCTATCATCCTAACTTGAAATTTTTGATTCAAGCTTGGTGGAACATTCAAGTGGATGGTTTGGCTATGTCTAGGGCTGCTAAGAAATACGCTAACGTGAAAAATAATAGGGACAGGAATACGAGGTTCTTCCACCTTTCTACGCTGAAACACTAGGATTCCAACCGTATTAATTCTATAAATTTCAATGATTAGGTGTTGGATAAGGAGGTGGATCTGCAACAAGCTACTTCTTCCTTTTTCTCAAACCTATTATCTGTGGAAGGTGTGTTGGATTCTAAGTGTCAGGATGATCTCCTTCAGGATATTCCTCCTATCATCTCTGATGAGCTAATTGGCAACTGGTTTAGATCCCTCTTGAGGATGAGATTAAAAGTGATGTCTTCTCTTTTGAAGATAACAAGGCACTTGGTCTTAATGGTTTTCAGATTTCCTTTTTTTAGTCTTTTTGGAATATTTTTGCGAAGGATGTTGTGGATGCTACTAAGAATTTTTTTGGAAGTGGTAATATTTTGAAGGAATTAAACTCCTCCTTTATTGTTCTTGTTCCTATATAGCTGTAATATTGCACCCCTTGCAATTTTGAATACATTCTTATATCCACTTTAGTTTCCACTCCCCTAGAACTTGTGTAGGATCATTTTAGCCCCTGCATCAGCCTTTTTCCCTCTCAGGATGCTCAACACCCTTTTTTAGCAACTACCTTCATGCACTAGCTTTGCATCAAACCTTGTGCTTTTCTCGTTCACGTCATTTTGTAGCATGACGTGTCTGGACACTAGCGTGTCACACATACGTTTGTGCACTGCGCTAGCATCATGTGATGTTTAATAGCTATCTCTATGCATGCTTTCCACTTGTCACCTCCTTTGGTCGGTGGTAACGGCTCAGGTCGCCTTGTAACCACCCAAGAAGATTCTTTTCCTTCCTTAAATGCTATCTTTTTACTTCATTTGTAACTCTCTTCTACTTCTAGCTTCTCTCTTGCTTTGGCTTTAGCCTTCTACTCTCCAATTTTTGCTTGCACAACTTCATATAACTTGCTACACCAACATTCTTACATCTTTTCAAGCTCTCTTTGCATCATTCTCAAGCTCTTACAACACTCTTTGCAACACTCTTGGCTCTTGCAACTTCATCTCCCTTATCTCATACTTGTGAGCATCCTGAGATTCCATTTCCCTTATCTATTGCACTCTTCATGATACGGGTTCTCCTCCTTAAGCAGGGTTTTCTTTTATCACTCATACTTGATGGTGCGGGTTCTACTCCTAAAGCGGGTTTTGCTTTCACCACACGCTTTTTCCATTTCTCTCTATCCATTTGGTTTTCCATGGAGGTGGGAACACCAAAATGAGGGTTTGACTGAGGCAAACCCCTATATAGCCCCAACACTTTCTCTCAATCTTACAGATGTATGTATTGAAGATATCTACTAGCTAGAGGCTTCATCACTTGTGTGGTTGTGAGCATTTTTCTATCTCTTATTCTCTTAATTTATCATTTATTGTCTACTTTACTTCAGTTCTATCACATTCCATTATTTTCCTATGCTTTAGAAGTTCTCAACAATTGGAGTAGAAGTAGTCATTTAGCTATTTTCTATGATAAGTTTGCTTTCTGGTCCGTACGAGATGCCAACGCACCTCTGGAATGCCATTGCACCACACTATTGTCCATATTCTGTGTTGTTGTCCTTTGGGCGAGAGCTTGTTAACTTTTCTAGAAAATCTTCATGGCCTGCTCTTTCAGATTCTAAAACTCTCACCGTTGTTCCTTGAGGTAGTTTAGGGCAGTTCGCCCCATGAGGCTCTTTGAATGAAGAGAAATCATGAGTAGTGAATCCCCCTTCTCTACAATTCCTAAGAAATCGGGGGCATCCTCTTTTGATGAATTCTACCCTATTAGTTTTTGTAACTCCATCTATAAGATCTTCTCCAAGGTGCTGGCAGTGAGATTGCAAAAGGTTCTTCCTCAAATTATTTTTATCTAGCAAAATGGATTTGTTGCAGGTAGGAAAATCCTTGATTCCATCCTTATTGTTCATGACAATATCTACTCTTTATCTGTTAATAAACATGTTGGTTTTTTCTTGAAGTTGGATTTGATTAAAGCATATGATAGAGTTGATTAGGGTTTTCTTTCTAAGATTTTGAAAGCTTTTAGTTTTAGGGAGAAATTGGTGGTTTTGGTGCTTCAGCTGATCTCTACTCTGAAGTTTTCTATTCTTGTCAATGGTTCCCCCTCTCCTATGTTTGGCTGCTCGAGGGGTTTGAGACAAGGAGATCCCATCTCTCCTTTTCTCTTTATTATCATGGTTGAATCTTTGGGTCGCCTCATCCAAAGATTTATCAATATTGGCCAGTTGTTGGGATTGTCTCCTTCATCTCAGAATCATATTTATTCCCATCAATAGTTCATGGATGATACTCTTATTCTTGGGGAATCGTCCATTGAGGAAGCCAAAGCTATTAAACTTATTTTTCAGAAATATGAGGCAGCTTTGGGGCAGAAGATTAGCTTGCCTAAAAGTGTTATTTTCTTTCTCAACACTCATAAACATTGGCAACACAAAATTGAGAGGATTTTTTCAATGTCAGAAGGGGAGCTTCCCATGTCTTTCCTGGGTCTCCCCCTATGTTCTAATGTGGTTCCTGACTCTTTCTGGTAGGATTTGATTGATAAGTTTAACTCTAAATTGGTGGGTTGGAAAGGGGTGTTGTTGAGTCAAGCTGGGAAAGTGCAATTAATTAAATCTACTTTTTAGAATCTTCTAGTCTATGCTCTTAGCCTGTTTCATATGTTGTGGAAGTTTGTGGAGAAGCTAGAAGGCATTCAGAAGAATTTCCTTTGGTCTAGGGCTGAAGAGAAGAAAAGAATACACCTGGTCTACTGGGATGATGTTTGCAGGCCTAAAAAGTTGGGTGGTCTTGGCATTCGTAAAATTAGAGAATTTAACATGGCGTTACTTGCTCAACAACTATGGAACCTAATTTTTTCTAATAGTGAGTGGGGATGTATTGCTATTGGCAAGTACCTTAGAGGAGTGGATCGTATAAAGGATCTTTTTTCTAGTGGCTTCTCTCCCCCATCTGGTTCTTCCCTTTGGAATTGTATGGTAAATGCTAGAAAAATTAGGTCTAAAGGTTTGCAGTGGTAGTTGGAGAATGGTAGAAGAATTCTCTTTTGGGATGATTCTTGGTTTGGCAATGGACCGCTCAAAGATGAGCCTTGGGCCCTTCCTTTTATGGATTTATGTATTCAAAGGTTTCACAGATTTTTTGTTGATTATACAAATGGGTTGTAGTGGAAAATATTGCATGAGGTGGAACCTTGTTTGGAGGGACTCTTTAAAGCTTTATCTTCTATTCATATTCCTTCTTATGCCCCGATTGATAAGCTTGTTTGGAAGTTCTCTTCTAATGGTAAATTCTTTGTGTCTTCGGCCTTTTCTCTTCAAGTTTCTTTTATTGGCCCTGCCCCCTTTTGGGTTTCTCTTTGGTTTCCCAAGTTGATTCCTAATGTGAATCTTTTTTTCTAGCTATTTTGCTAGAATAAGGTCTTGACCATTGATAATCTTGTCAAAAGAGGTTTTATGCTTCCTAACAAATGCTTTCTCTGTGAAGAAGCTGCAAAGGATTCATATCATCTTTTGATTTGTTGTAGGTATGTGAGGGAGGTGTGGGCTCATGTTCTATCTCTTTGGAATCTCTGCTGGGTGTTTCCTTCCTTGATTGGGGACTTGTGGTATCAATGGGTGGGACCTTCCTTTAATCCTACTCTGCTCTTTCTCTGGTCCCTCTCTATTCCTCACCTTGCTTGGGGTATTTGCTTGGAATGAAACAACATAATTTTTAGGGACTCTGATCTTTCCTCTATCAACATGGCCTTTAAGTTTTGTGTGGCTATCAAGGAGAATTTTTTCATCTGAGGTTTCTTTTCAGAATGGCCCTAAGGTAGCGGTTATGTCAGGTGACATTGCTATTGCACATAATTGGAAGTTTCCTTGTGATATCTCTCTTCCTTTCAATAAAGGTAAAGCTTCAAGAGATGATGTTGTTTGGAAGGCTCCCCCTACTGGTTGGGTGAAAGTCAATTTTGATGGAGCTGCTAAAGGTAATCCAAGTCCTGTTGGTTGTGGGGGAGTGTTGATAAATTCTAATGGTAGGTTTGTTTTTGCAGTGGCACTCTCTTTGGGAATCCAGACAAACCACTTCATGGAAGCATCAACTGCCTATCATGGGTTGAAGGTTTCTCAATCTAAAGGTTTCAGGAAGGTTTGGTTAGAGGGAGATTCATTAAATATTATTAATAACTTGAAGAATTCTACTCCTCCCTCATGGACTGTTGAATCCCTAATATTGGATGTGCTTGATATATTGAATTCCTTTGATGACTTCTATATATCACATATTTTTAGAGAGGGTAATGGTTTAGCGGATTTCTTTGCTAGCATTGGATTCAATGCACATAGGATTTAGGATGAGGATGATCCCCTTCCTATAGAGTCCCTTGCTTGTCTTAATAATGATCTCCAAAAGTGCTAACGAGGGCGTCAACTTCATTATGACCTTTTTTCACATGATCCTGTTCACGTGGCAAGTTAACCTTTGGTGTGATTCCGAATTGGATATTGCTTAGTTTTATGATGATTTGAAAATATCCATATGAGGCGGCCTTTAAGAATAATAATTACCTTCTACCACCTTTCCATTTTCACATGTTTTATGGGTTATTCTTTACCTTTGTTCTCAAGGCTTCTTCTCATTATTTTGCAAATTTCTCAAGCTTCTAGGTTTCACTGTGTTTGTTATCATGGGCGGAGAAAGGAACATGGATGACCCATTTTCCTGTGATACCTTGAAATCCAAGTCAAAAGTGTGGGAATGGTTGTAGTTGGGTGGGATTATGTTGTATAATGAGAGACTCCACAGGAATGATCCGAAGGCGATGAAGTTGTTTGTTAAGGGTTAGCATAACAAAATTCTTAAGCTGGGTGGAACTGAATTTGACATAAATGAAGACCTTATTGTTGGTATCACGGGCCTATCTACTGAGGACAGGAAAGTGTATAGAGACAAGAAGGAGTCCAATGCCACACTGGAGATCTTCTTTAAAGATAATGAAAGGAAGAAGTTGGAGCAAGCTAAGTGTGGTGGATACTACCGTAGTTCTATCAAGGCTCTTTGGGGAGATGTCATAGAGGAAATCATGAGGTATATAACTCTTAAAGGTCATTTCTCTATCCTTTCTAGTTATCATTTTGTCCTTCTAAACCACTTTAGGCACAAGAAGAAAGTTTATTTTCCTATCTATTTGTTGACATCTTTGGAAAGTGGGATTAAGGATCACAAGTGTAATCCTAAAAATCTTGTGCTTCATGTTGGCTTAATTCTACTCATTACAGATTATACCAAGTCTTATGTGGTTCCTAAGCACCCTGAGAAGGTTCCTAAAGGTAAGAAAAATAAATTAGATTTGGAGTATGAGATCGGGTCGGAAGTGGATGATGATTATGAACCTGACTCAAAGGCTTCTATGGAAGTCTACTCAAAGCCTCCTACTGCTATTAAGGGTGGTAAGAAAGGTAAATATGCCCCTATTTCTATAGAGTATGATACTTGTAGTGATGAGGTGGTTGGTGACAAACCCTAAAAACTTGGGAAGGGTGAATCCTCTGACTTGATGAAAGGGAAGAAATTTGTTGTTTGGGGAAAAGATTGGGATGCCCCCTATGTCTGGGTCTAAGAGAAAAAAGGGCTTGAAGGGTGGGAGTAGCAAGAAGATGGATAAGTAGACTGGAAACCCTGTCCAGGAGGATTCAATTGGTGCTAAGTCACCTCTAAATGTTTATGGCCGGCAAGATAACATGGATATGCCTAGACAAGGCATGAAGATGCTGAATAGAGGGAGGACTGTTGTTGATGAAATTGTGCTCTTTTCACAAAATATAGACACCGGTTGTTGGGGATAAATGGAAAGAGGTGATTGACAGTCAAAACTTGAGCAGTGACGCACAAGAGGTTGAAGCGGAGGAAATGGATGTGTTCAATTTTAACCAAGAGGATTTATCTAATGTTCTAGACTTAGTGAAGGAGGGTACTATCTCTCTGTTTAGGCTGTTTAAATGGGATTTCCATGAACTAAATATTGCCAATGTGAAGGTTAGTGGGGCTATGAGTAAAGTTGGGGAATCTTCAGAATCCTCTCTACAGGCTCAAATTAACCATCTTTTTGATGGTTTAAAGATAGTTGCTGATGAAATGTTAAAGTTGAAGCAAATTTTTGAAAAGAGGATTGTGGCCTTGGAAGAGAAAATGGAATAGGTTAGTTTGAAATTGTACAAGGTTGTGGATGTGACCAAATTTGCTATGAGGAATGAAGTGAAGGGTTTGATTATCCTCAATGAGAAGGAAAGGTAGTGGATGGAGGAAGCTCCGGGTGGTAAGGACGTTGCTGGGAATAGGAAGTGGATGGAGGAAGCTTCGGTTGGTAAGGCTGTTGCTGGGAATGTTTCTGGTTTGCTTGGTGTTTTTATTAGAGAGGTAAGTGAAATGAGGCCCTTTACTTGGACCCACAATAAAACTAATCTAAAAGATAGGGTACTTGCCAAAGAGATTTCTAAAGTAATGGATGTGCATCAGAAGATAATTGAAATGGATATGGAGGCTGCTAATATTCTAAATAATTTGTAGTTGTTTTTGCTCCTTTTTTGGTAGTTGTTTTGCTTATGGTTTGCTACTTGTTGGCTGTTTGTTGATTTGTGTGCTTATCTTTTGAAGCAACTATCTTTTTTATAAAGGGTTTCAAGGTCCCTTCAAAACCTTTTTTTCCTCTAATAAAAAACATTTAGGGTGGAGATGTTTATCTACAAAATAGCCAATAGAAATAATAAATTTTCAAGAGGGATATTGGGTTATAATATTTACACGACCATTAAAAACATCACATTAGAGGTATATGTATCAAAATGTGTTTTCTAATGCAAGTTGAGTTAGTCATGTTGAACTAGCAACTTGTAAGAAAATTCATAAAATAATTCAAGAAAAGCTTAATTTGGGATTGGGGTCCTATTGGAAATGCCAAAAGATGAACAAATAAGATGTAAAACACATAAAAAGAACTTATAATGTGAACAAGCTTTTTCTCACCCATAACTCCTTGTTGCACACACAAGATGTGTGTAGTTGTTCTCCAATGGATATGTTCTTGAGATATGATTACATGTGGTTTCTCAAATTGAAATCATTACTTTATATTCATGGACTGTGTGGAAATATCCTGAAAGAAGAATTACTTATAGATTTTTTAGATGGTTGATCAATGGTTAGTATTAGATTTGGAAATCAATAGTTAGGATTGAATGAAATATTTGAAGTCATGAGATATTTCCAGTTGTCACCTTAAAATTTGTGCACAATGGGAGCTCCATGATTTAAGGTGATTTTATGGATGATATATTATTTGGAAAGGATGAAGGGATGAGATAAAAAATTACCCTTTTTTGGTAGACCAAAAAGTCATTTTTTGAATTTATTTGTAGGGTCAAGATATTATTGGATAAATAGACAAATGAGATTTCATGAGAGGATTTTCAAAGAAGTGGGATGGATGGGAAACATACATGCTAAATTAATTTTTTAGACATGTGCATTCTAAGAAATTGGACAAGGTTTACCTTGATTAATCATGCTTTGACTTGTGCAAATAATTAGTTAGATTATTCAGTTTGCTTTAGTGTACTAATAATGTGAGAGAAAAATGAATTATATAAATAGATATTATTTATTGAATATTTTTGGAATATTCATGATGGGCTTAAATTAAAAAAATATTACTTATTTATTTAAGGTTGGACTTTAGAAGAGGGGTTGATTTAATTGAATAAATAATCTTGATTCAATCAATTACTAATTTAAGAAGGATTATATTGATTAATTAAATCAATAAAATTTGTTAACTAATATTAGAACATAAATTGGTAAAATTAATTAATTAAATAAAATTTTATTCAATTAATTTATAAGAGATAGTGTGAAGTGGATCGATGCCAATAAAATTGTTAATAACTAGTTTTAGGTGTCTACAATAATAAAACTAGATAATTTTTTACAAAATTGTTCATTTTCTTCTACATGATAATGTTTTTGAATGAAATTGAAAACCTAGACTAACTAATAGTGTTTCATTTTCGCTAAGTATCCTTTTTATGTTAATTATGCTAATAATCACATAGCCCCTTGAACAAACCAACCAAATTTCTCTCCAATCAAGGGATTCTAGTAATCCTTTGGTATTATTTGACTATTATTACATGAATACTCTTGATTATAGATACCTTTCAAGTAGGGGAATCTTATCTATTATAACCTATAGGTTTCATGACTTGCGGGTGCATTGGTGTGCCAAAACATGCATCAAAACTAGGCCTTGTAGGCTATAATATATGTTTCACACTACACTCCAAATAACCTTTAATAACTAATCTACCATCACTATTAATAAATTATTTTATAAACATATAAAAAATATTTTATATCGTTTATTTTAACAAATATTTTATGTGCATGTGATCTAAGATAATAGGTTATCATCAAGGATGGGTCAAAATTTGATCATTAACCATACTAGATAAATTAAATGAGCTATAAATGCTCCTTGGAACCAAAATCACATCAAATACCATTAAATATTGGCACTTATCTCTTTACTAGGTATATTTCTAAACTTTTATCCTAAAACATGATTGTATTAAATTTTCCTCTTAGAATATAATGTAGGCCATTGATGAGTATTCATTAGATGATTCAATATATTTATACACTTCATATATATTCAAATAAATTATCTCACCAAATTTGATGTTATAATCTCACAAGACTAGAATGTTCACTTCCCTTGCATCATTTTAATGACCATAAACTCATAAATATTCATATAATCTTGTGATGAGTGAATATTAAGCTATCTAGAGGAGAGGGGCCTATAATGGAGCAGGGTCCAATAGTGGGGATAAAAGTAATCCTCAGTGGACTCCATAATGGAGCACTTTAATATCCAATTGCAAAACACTTTTTATCCATAAAGTACACAAAGTGACAAATCATGTGATGCCACATCAGCGCACCAATAAAACATGACTTAGTGCACCATTATCGGTCTCACCTTTTTTGGGGGCCTTTTTGGATACCTCAACAAAAAGCATGTTGATGGGGCATCATATTTGATGATGTGGCCCTAAAACAAAATATAGAAGCACATGAGTTGCCAAATAAACTGTTGTACACAATTGGGAGTGAATTGAAATTTCCACATAAGATTTTGAGAAATGCAAAGTTAGGGTGCTCCACTATGGGCCCCTCTCCCCTAATAGCCCATTAAAATTAATGGTGCACTACATAACCTCTTATAACTACCAACATAAAGCTACCACTATCATCAATAGACTCTCTTAGCTCTTGCTAACTTTTTCATTGTTAAAACATTTTATTTCATTCTAATAAATGTTTCACATGCATTAGATGTTAAGTTGTCTTTGGGAAAATAAATTAATAATGTATATAAAAATGGCATGCATTCCATCACCTATCATGCCACATAAGCTTCCACAAGTTAATGTGCAAATTTATGAGATAAATACTATCTACCTTCAAATATCTATAAGCTACCACAATCCTTGATCTAAAAAAAAAACAACCAATGGTTAATTTTGGGATTAATTTCTCCAAAATTTGATGGGTATGATTTATCTCCCAAAATAGAATATTATCCCTCCATTTTTATTAATTAAATGATGTATGTATTTCTAAATTTAATTTGACAACTCAATAAATGAATTAATATTTATCATTTTGTACCAAATATTTTCACCATCCACATCTTTTAAATATTTTAAAACCACTTAGTATTTACCCAATATATATATTTTAATTCAAGCAATAATTCACCAAATAAATTGTTTTATTTCTACTAATCCATTTGTAATTTACTATAAAAGAAAATAACATTGTTGTCCAATATGCACAAAATCACCATGGAAATGTTTTTAGTGGAGGTTTATTAACATTATCACTCTATAATTTCTTGAAAAAGGTGAAGTGTCATTTCTTAAGATAAAGGAGGCTATAAGTATGATGTGTAATGTTATGAGATAAAAGTGGCAAACAACTTTTTTGAAAAAGATTGTTGACTATTTTAAAAAGCGTGATAAAAGATTTGGTGAAATTATTTTGATAATGATAATTCATACTATTTTGGATAAAATTGTGTCCAATTTCATGATATTAAATAAAGATATTTTGATAAATAAAGAAAGGTTGGAAAGCATTAAAACCAAAGAGTAGAGGACTTTTAGAAAGGTATTTACATGAAAATTAAACAGTGTTCCTAGGTAAATCTTTAGCCACATTCAATTATCACTACATGGTACTAGCACTTCTACAATCTCCATTATATTACTTCAATTATATGATCCATGTTTCTATTATTACTAGTCTAGTAATTCAATTGAAACTTTAAGGAATAAAATATTATTTTATTATTTAATAGTCATTTATAAAGAATTAATCTTGCAATTTTTATTTTTTTAATACAAAATATTAAAAAAATTCATATAATATTCAACTAAAAAAATAGAAAAAGAAGTTTTTGAGTTATCAAGGAAAATAGGAGTAAAATTTTCAAATCCAAAGGACATTGAATTCAATCTTGTAAATGTTAGTATAATTAATTATTTCACCTATTATATTATTTTTACTAAAGTAATTTATTTAATTACTTAGATAGTGTAGGATAATGAGTTCACATTTATTCTCCTTATTTTATGTTCTTTATCCTATTAGATTTGGAAACTTAAAGGTCATCCCATTATTTTTTATTTCTTCATCCTCCTTAGATTTGAAAACATTGAGGCTTTATATTGTATCTATTTCCTTACATTTACTTAGCTACATCTTTTGAAAAATCTAATACGTATTTTTAGTCTTGATTTATTTTCATCTCGAATTATTCTCATCTTGATATTTTTGGGTAGATTCAGTATTGCACAATATTTTATTATATATAAAATGGTATCAAATTAGGGTAGTATAGGTTTCATTTATATTCAAATTTGGGATAGCAACTATATTTTTTTCTAGATTTATATTTTTACAAATTCGACATTTTTTAGATCACTTATTGTAGGAGGCCTCTAAGGGAGAAATTGACTATTTCATTGCATAAGAAGGGTCTAGTTAACCAATCTAGGCTTATGTATCATCCCAATCAAACATTGTGAAGTTAATTAACCAACATTTTTTATGTAATTTTGATTAGATATTTTTAGAGTATTTTAGTGTGAAATTGATATTATCATTACATCCAAAAGGTGTCAAATCGTATGGATCAATAGTATTTTTTTTGAAATTAAACTAGTAAACATCTAAATCATCTTTTTTACTCAAATATACCATATACACATACCATATTGCATAGTGGGTGCAATTTTCAAAAAGTGATCCTACACTTTTTTAACTTACATTAAAACAAAAAAAAAAATCAAAATTTTGAAAATAATTTTTTAATGTGCTTTGGAGTATTGAATACATGTATTAAGGTACAAGGAACTCTACTTCCTACACCCCTATCATTGAAAAGGTGGCAGGGTTGGGGCTCACACCCACCACCAAAGTTTTAAGAGCCCACTACCAATTCCCTCAAATCAACCACCAACTATAGATTTTTGGTGGCCCTAAATGATATAACATTCGACTATCTAGCCACCCAAGTAGTGTCCTCTAATATGCTCTATGACTAGCCTCTAAAGATTGACCATCACTATAGCCTACCATTGTCATGCTACCTAGTCACCAACCAACTTCCAACCCAACAACACTTGATCTACTTAACTAGCAAGCCACCACCTAGAAACTAAGTAGCCACCCTAGTACCACTTAGCTACCACCTCTACTAGTAACATCACTACTCCACAAAACTTAGGTCACTCAACAACCACCTTAGTATTCCTCCCCCTCTCTAGTGAACTTTAGCACTTAAATAACAAATTTGGAAGGCATTTTCTTGGCCATATAGAGGCTATTATTTTACTTTTTAAAAAAAGATAGAGAGAAATTTCATGGTATTTGTAGTGATATAAGTATTTTTTTTCTCATGATGCTTGTTTTCTAAGAAATAAAATTTTCTCTTAGATTTTATTATGCAATCACAACTTTTTTAGCTTTACAATATTCTCTCACAAAAAACATGATATTTGAGTCTCTTTTTGAAAGTGGATATTTTTCCAAGAACTACAATCAATGTAGGATAATAATAATTATTTTTAATTTGATTATACTTTAGACCCTTTTAGTCCTATTAGACATTATATAACTAGAAAAGATATCAATATTATAATCACAATGCATTACAAAGTGTCACACACACTACTTAATAAGTGTGTTGTTTTCTAAGAAATAAAATTTTCTCTTAGATTTTATTATGCAATCACAACTTTTTTAGCTTTACAATATTCTCTCACAAAAAACATGATATTTGAGTCTTTTTTTGAAAGTGGATATTTTTCCAAGAACTACAATCAATGTAGGATAATAATAATTATTTTTAATTTGATTATACTTTAGACCCTTTTAGTCCTATTAGACATTATATAACTAGAAAAGATATCAATATTATAATCACAATGCATTACAAAGTGTCACACACACTACTTAATAAGTGTGTTGTTTTCTAAGAAATAAAATTTTCTCTTAGATTTTATTGTGCAATCACAACTTTTTTAGCTTTACAATATTCTCTCACAAAAAACATGATATTTGAGTCTCTTTTTGAAAGTGGATATTTTTCCAAGAACTACAATCAATGTAGGATAATAATAATTATTTTTAATTTGATTATACTTTAGACCCTTTTAGTCCTATTAGACATTATATAACTAGAAAAGATATCAATATTATAATCACAATGCATTACAAAGTGTCACACACACTACTTAATAAGTGTGTTGTTTTCTAAGAAATAAAATTTTCTCTTAGATTTTATTATGCAATCACAACTTTTTTAGCTTTACAATATTCTCTCACAAAAAACATGATATTTGAGTCTTTTTGAGAGGTGGATATTTTTCAGAATTCAATCAATGTGGGATAATAATAATTATTTTTTTAATTTGATTATACTTTAAGACCCTTTTAGTCCTATTAGACGTATATAACTAGAAAGATATCAATCATTATAATCCACAGTAAATTACAAATTAATCACACACACTACTTAATAAGTGTGTTTGTTTTCTAAGAAATAAAATTTTCTCTTAGATTTTATTGTGCAATCACAACTTTTTTAGCTTTACAATATTCTCTCACAAAAAACATGATATTTGAGTCTCTTTTTGAAAGTGGATATTTTTCCAAGAACTACAATCAATGTAGGATAATAATTATTATTTTTAATTTGATTATACTTTAGACCCTTTTAGTCCTATTAGACATTATATAACTAGAAAAGATATCAATATTATAATCACAATGCATTACAAAGTGTCACACACACTACTTAATAAGTGTGTTGTTTTCTAAGAAATAAAATTTTCTCTTAGATTTTATTATGCAATCACAACTTTTTTAGCTTTACAATATTCTCTCACAAAAAACATGATATTTGAGTCTCTTTTTGAAAGTGGATATTTTTCCAAGAACTATAATCAATGTAGGATAATAATAATTATTTTTAATTTGATTATACTTTAGACCCTTTTAGTCCTATTAGACATTATATAACTAGAAAAGATATCAATATTATAATCACAATGCATTACAAAGTGTCACACACACTACTTAATAAGTGTGTTGTTTTCTAAGAAATAAAATTTTCTCTTAGATTTTATTGTGCAATCACAACTTTTTTAGCTTTACAATATTCTCTCACAAAAAACATGATATTTGAGTCTCTTTTTGAAAGTGGATATTTTTCCAAGAACTACAATCAATGTAGGATAATAATTATTATTTTTAATTTGATTATACTTTAGACCCTTTTAGTCCTATTAGACATTATATAACTAGAAAAGATATCAATATTATAATCACAATGCATTACAAAGTGTCACACACACTACTTAATAAGTGTGTTGAATTTGAGAAATTTAGGATTGTAAATTTACATGCATTAAAAGTATAAAGTATCATTTTTTGGTCTTAGGAGGATTACAAATAGGAATTTTGCATTGAACGAACTCACATAGAATTCCAAACTTACTAAAGGTTTGTTTTGTCATTCATACAATACACATGGACATAAAAAATAATAAAAACATTTTTTTGACAACATATAAAAATTAGTAATTTAATACTCATGGTAGTGTTTTGTGTTTTGACTAATGGGGAAAAATAGGTTTTGAATGGACCTGAAAACATTAACAAAAAGGTTTTGATGGGGACCTGAAACCCACACAAAAAGACCAAGCTGCAATAGAGTAAAATAAAGACAACCAACAACAACCCATAAGCATATTAAGAACGATTAGCATGGAAGCTTAAATTTGAAACAAAAGAAAGGTTTTAACAAGAACCTTGAACCCAAAGTAACCAAGAATTACAAAGGAACTTGAATCCAAGAATAGCCTGAGACGGCCAAGAAACCATCAACCTAAATTATCCAGACTACAACACACCACTTACCAGCACCAACAACCAGAGACATCCAAGTAACCATTAGCTAGAACTAGCCAGACCGTAGCATAACATTTGAAAACACCATCCAATGAAACCAAACTCCCCACCTCTTTAGGAGAGTTGGGAATCAAAGATAAACATTGATGATTCTCAACACCAATCAACCCGCAACACCAACCCGACCTCCACCTCAATAGGAAGGGGATCCCCTCTATAGGAGAGGAAGAAGTGAAGCCCAAAACCATAGAAAATAGACCTTCCCACCTGATCCACAACACACCTCTTCACCTTAATAGAAGAGGGCCTCACCTCCGAAGAAGTAGTTTCCACCTCCAAAGAAGACCATAGCTGAAAACACCGAAGAGAAGCAACTACACCCATAGTAGAGAGCACCAAAACCTCCTTTGGAAAAGAAGAAGACTGGAGCAGAGAGGAAAAAATAGAGCACTCCTCCACGAGCAACACAATCTCAACATGGATCACAAACTTGAGGACCCAAAAGGGGGGATCACAGAACAAAATAGAACCAACTGGTAGTTCAACAAAAAACCACCCAACCAAACCAAAGCAGCCCAAGATAAAATAACCCAACTAAGCCATAGCCACAAAAGAGGAAACTCAACACTCAGAGCCAACACATCCCCATCCTAAAAAATGAACAAAAGGACCCAAGTGGGGAGGATCAAAGGAAACAATAAACAAAGCTGGCCACCCAAGAGAACCTTGGCTATCACCAAGACTAGTAGCCACTTCATCCATCCAAGAAACATAAACAAAAAAAAGACAAAGGGGCCCAAAAAAAGAAGGATAAGGCAGGGAGAGCCTCCAAATAGAGAGAGTAGAGAGTCAGAAAGATAGTGAAAAAGAACCTCCAACCCTACATGTCAGTCAGGGTCTGAAACATGCCAAAAACTAACTATAAACAACTCCACCAGAGGCAGACCATCAACCTCAACCCCAAGCAATGAAAGCACCCATAAATAGGCATGAACCAGCTCCAAAGAAGAGACCAAGGGTCCAAAAGGAGGAAGGGTAAGGCAATGAAAACCTCCAAACAGAGAGAGTAGAGAGCCGACAAGACATTGAATAACAACCTCCAACCCTACATGTTGGTCAGGGTCTAAAACATGCCAAGAAATTTCCACAAACAACTCCACCAGAGGCAGACCAACAACCACAACCCCATACAACGAAAGCACCCTCACAGAGGCAAAAGAGCCCTAGAAAAGCTAGAGAGAGCTAGGAAAGCCTACAAACAGTGAAAGAGGAGAGGAGGCACAACAAGAAAAAACCACTTCCAACCCTACATACTAGTCAGGGTCTGAGATAAGGCCACCAATCTCCTCCAACCAGCCCTCAGTAAGAACACGCAACACCACACTTGGTGCCACACAAGCAAAAAAAAAAATCCCCAGCACAAAGCACAGCCTCCGCCCAGCATGAAGCCTGAACAGCATGGGAGGATGTAGGCAAAGCCAATGCCAAGACCGCAAGGAAGGAAACCCAGCAAGGAACACACTCCAAGAGCAACAAAAGGGATTACACATGAGACACCAGGTAGAAACATTGAACCTAGTGTTGTCACTCTCTTCGTCCTCATCATCCCCATCACCTTCCTCATCGACATCCTCCTCCGAATTCAAATTATGTGCACAGTGCGCACTCCTGCCCAGCACACTCATTGTTATATTGGTAGTGTTTTTTGCTACCTATGTTATACTGGAAAACTTACATGAACATATTATAAAAAGCAATAAAACATGCATTTTGTTATTAATTCATAAGTTAGTACTATAGAAAATATTGAATAAATTTACAAGAGTCAACATTTTTTTATTAATATTAAATAGGAAGGGGCCAAACCCATTACAAAAAAATCATAGAGGCGAAACAGAGGGGTCTCACAAGAAGTAAGACCATAGGAAAGCAAAAGAAATAGGATCAAAGAAAAATAAAACTAGCAACCAATAGAAGACCAACAACCCAAGGAACAATTACTGTTCACCAAGAAGGTGGAGGCATTTTATAGCCTACCACTCTTTGGTGAGGAATTGAAGCTTGTCCTTGAAAGAGAGGGAATCAAGACTCTTTTTATGAGTTTTTTTCTATAGAGGCAGGCATGGCTTTCTCAATAGATTTTCCTTTTTTGTTGGAGCAAGAAGGGGGAGCTATAGGAGTCTCATCCCTAACTCTCTTTTCATAATAGTTCTTGAGCTCTTGTTGAAACACTTGGATGGTAATAGTCATGTTCTTCACAATTTTTTTACTATAATCAATAATCTCCTGTAGGTTGCACATAATTTTATCCTGGTTGCTTTAGAGACTAGCAACCTCCTTTCTCAATCTCTTACAATCCTCTAGAGACCTGATAGATTTTTTTAAGTCCCCAATATTCTTTTCCAGCTTGGCCCATTTTTCAAATGTTTCAACCATTCCCTTCAATAACTCCCAATAATCCACATCAACCTCCTTACCTAGCCAATCCCTAGCCTTATTTAGAACTATAAACTCCAAAATATAGATCTTATTCTTAGTTTTGATTAATTATACGAGCAACCATTTAAGGATGTTGTTTTAAATATTTGGTGCTTTACATAGATCATTCACTTTCTCACATAGAGAGGCACAATTATTGCAAGGGTTTGGAGTGTCCAAACGATTAGCCTTTGTGTCCTTAGCATACCCAACTTCAATCTAAGGAGAGGGAGAGGGGATAGTAGAGAAACTATGATGCATTGGAGAATTTGGAGGGGAAGCCTCAGGGGTGACATTAGGGGAAGGGAACTAGGATGACCCAAATTTATCATCTGAAATCAAAATGTGAGGGGGGGTCCATAAAGGAAAAAAAAATCTTGCTACAAGGAGAAGGGGAATTAGCCGCAATGGATTTTTATTTAGATACATGAGAGGGATTGGACCGAGTATCTCTTCTTTGTGGGAGGGGGTGATTTTAGCAGCTAAGGATGGGGTTTCTAGGTTACTATCAGTGTTGTCCAAAAATAATCCCTTTTGGACAAGGGAGGGGTTGACAATATGAGGGAACAATGAAACAACTAGGGAGAGGGGCAGATTGAACCAATAGAGCCTATATATTAAACCTTGATGGAGAGGCAAGGGTTTTCCTTTATCCTACACAACTTTTATAGAATGTTCCAATGAATAATTTATCCAAAAGGAAAATTTCATTTTTAGATTATGACAAAAATGATTGAGAATTGGAAAACTTTGAGAATCTTTTTACTGACCTTCTAGAGTAACATACCTCTTTAGAACCTCTACAATATTTTTCCAGACCTTGATTAGGTTCTCTCTATTGAAGCCATTCTATAGAGAATTGATCTTCTCACCCTTTTTAAGAAAATTTCCATATTCTTCTAATAATTCCCCTTGGGCTTCTTGGGGATGTTAGCTCCTTTGAGAGGAATACTTGTGGCCATTGAAATCAACTCAATAGAGATTGAGAAAGATAGGCCTCGAACCTTGACAATGCCCCCCTTCCAAGAGTTTGCAAATTTAGCTGAGAGGGAAGGATTGTGGCCTTTCAGAGCATTAAAGTAAGAGGTTAGTTTTCCTTTTTGGAGGATAAACTAGAATTTTTGGTTATTCCTCAAGGATTCACAGTTTTTAGGCTCCTCTTGAATGAGATCACCACCCATTGCACACGAAAGAGAAGCAAAAGAGAAGACACTATAATCTAGCCAAAGGTAACTTCGAAAACTTTTGGCATACAATAAAGAAGCAAGGCAGAAATGAAGCTTGCTAAAATGAGTTAGAAGTGGGAAAATATCAGAGTTATTCATGCAACTGGGGGTATGTATAATCCTTATACTTTTAGGATAAATTCAAATGAATCTTTAGCATGGAGTGTGATATGAGAGCCAACTTCATTAATGATAGATATTCTCACATGATCTAGGAGAAAGTGTGAATCATACCATATTTTAATATTCTAAACAAAATCCAAGCTAAGTTATCCATCCCATCTGAAGAGGAATTTCCTTCTCAAAAACATGTATGTGTTTTTACTTCCCAATGATCATCATAACCATGCAAACAACTTCACTGAGGTCATGGAGAGACCAACTTAGAGTGGCTTCCCCATTTAGAATCGTGATGTAATTTTTGAAGTCCTCCTTAATTATCACATTATTAAGAACTCTTTATTTATATAGTAGGATACTATGAAAGGTGGCAACCACCTTAGCAAAATTAGAAGATTGGGTT
>VDFB02255467.1:0-51848 GCA_007258455.2 Sequoia sempervirens | reverse complement strand
TACCTCCCCTAGGGTGCGGCTTAAGGGGGTGTTGAGTGTGAATAAGTCTTGTACCTAGTTTATTCCTTTACTAGGGACTTAGGGGACTTAATTCACATGTTAAGTTTACTTAGGATATTAGTTGTCATATCTAGAATTTCCACTTTCCTAGGTAGTTATGAGTTAGTTGTCTCATGTGATAGGATTAAGACACTTGTCATGATCTGGTCTTATCCTATCTCTCATCCTTGCCTTTATAAGCATGGCATCTCTAGTAATGTATTGCATATAGCATTGTATTGTATTGCATTGATCATATTGTATCATACTACAATCCTTGTTTGGTGGAATAGCATCTTCCATTTTTGCTTCTCTCTATCTCTTGTGGAGGTTCTTTGGTGTTGCAGATTGAAGATCTTGGGTTGTTAACTCCAACAGATTCACCATCATCCTAAGAGGATTTTTTGAAGTTAGAATTAGAAGCATTATTTTTCTTTATCTTCTTTTTCTTCTCCTTACATTCTTTGTGGAAATGACCAATTTTGTTGTAGTTCTAACATTTCACTTTGGACTTTCCAAGAGATATATCTCCTCGAGGACTTGGTTTTTGAATTTTTGTCCTTCTTTCCTTTCTCTTTTTATCTTCCATGAATAGTAAGGGACTTCTTAGCCATCCTGAAATATTTTCTCTACATCTCTTCAGAAATAAGTGGTGCAACCACTTCATCCATCTTGAAGGTGATACTAGTACTCCCAACAACCATCACAAGGTGATCCCATAAGTTTGGAAGAGAACACAACAATGTCATGAAATTATCCTCATCATCCATCTTTACACCAACAAAACCTAATTAGGCAAAAATAATATTAAAGGAACTTAGATGATCAACCACCCATCCTTAAAGAATACTTCTTTCTTGAAAATAACTTGCTTACTAGGGATTTAGCCTAATAAATTTCTCCAAGATTTTTCCAAATGCTCACTGTAGTATTCTCTTCATGAAAACTCAACAACATGGAGTCTATCCAAAATAGTCTAATAAAACCCTTGGATTTCCAATCTATCATCTCCTTCTTCTCTTAAGGCATGATGGAAGGTTTTACATTGGATATTGCATCCCATAGATATTTTTCTATGAGCCTATCATTCATTTTAAGCTACCATAACTCAAAATTTCTATCATTAAAATTTTCCATCTTGACCCTTCCAAAAATGCTTTCCAACAAGATCATGAAAAATACTTTTGCAAAAGCTCCCATTCAAACATAGATCAATACAAAACCATTAATCCAAACAATAGAATCAAGGTTGATAAGGCTCTCATACCAATTGAAAGGAAGTTAGGTACACACAAATTCTTCCTATACCAATCTAAGTGGAGGAGATGGTGCAAAAAATCTTAAAACCTTTAATTGATTCAAATTCAAATGCACATTCAAATTAACTAAATCAATTATTCAAAACATAACAAACACCATAACATAGTGTATATGTGGGGAAAACCCTTTCAAGAGAAAATCCCCACATGAGCCAAAGCACAAACCCATGTATTAACAGTAAATAATAGTTTATAATACAATTTCAGAGCTATATCTTTTAGGAGACTTCACACAATAACAAGATTTTGGAGAAATTATGGTAGCATAAAGATACTTGTGAAAAAATCATAATACCTATAAAAAATTCATGATACAACTCTAAAATAATACATATTATAGACCACCAAGTTGGACACCCAAGACTATCATATGCCATCATCCTCTTCATTGCATGCATGCAAATTATAAAGGAGAACATGCAAGGTTCCAAACTTCACTTGCTATGTAAAAATGCATCAAAATCAACATGCAATGTGTTTTTCTTTTCTTGCTATGAAAATTTTACAACAATCTCAACATATAAGGTATTTTCATACATCCAAGGTACTTGCCACATGTAAGACTACCACCTGTTACAAAATTACTAGTAATCACTCTTACATTGTCATAGGTCCCATCACTATTAATTGACAATTTGACATGAGTTAACAATCAATAATGACTTTATTCAACTCATACAAAAGTGGGAGGCCTATCTCCTAAAAAATAGGAACCATGTCACCCATGCCACTTTACATATGAGATGACAATTCAAAGGGCCACTCCCTTAAATGAAATCATATAATACACATATAATTTAATTACATAAGAAATTTATTAACATAGTATCAATATTAAAGTAAATAATCAATGTTAGGAAATCAAAGGTTGAGAAACCTTATTCCTAACAATATTGACTATAAGTTGATTGAAAAAATAAAATAAAAAAATACCTAAAATGATAGTAATAGTATATATTAATATTTAGGGTAGGTGATGGAGCTCTCTTTAGGTGGTGGCGATGGCAGTGGAGAGGATTCAAATTTGGAAAAGGCGGGAAACTTTGGAGTTGCAACAGGCATTAATGGCGGACAACTTGCTGATGGCAAGGTGATACCAGGTGGGTCCTTGGTTGATGGTAAGCAACATGGGTTCCCTATTACAAAAAAATATTTTTTTGGTGGGAAAGGAGCTCCTAAGGTTTAGTGTCCTTCGTATTCTCCAATGTCCTTCTCTGAACGGGGGAATCTCGGTGCTGAAAATTCTAGCCTTGATCAGTCAACTAATGGTTTGGGTGCGACTTTTTCTTGCTCGGTTCCTAGGGTTGATAAGACGGGGGGTGGTCTCTTCTTGGAATCTTCCCTCAAATGGTCTAACCTCTTTGGTGCAAAGCCCAAAGGAAAAATCTCTTCGCTTCCTGTGACCTTTTTTTCTAATGCGTAGATAGGAGAATATTCAATCTCAGTCCTAGATTGCATAGTTGAGAAAAGCGTATGTAATATGGATATGACACTTATGGGAAAAATTCTGAGGCCTCGTCCTCATATTGAGCTGGTTTGTAAGTTTTCTTTGAACTGGTGGCATCCTAAGGGCCAGGTGGATGTGGCTGCAATGGCTAAAGAATTCTTTTCCTTTTCCTTCAACTGTGAAGATAATCTCCTACTAGCTCTTACGAGTGGTCCCTGGTTTATTGGGAAATCTTCTTTGATGCTGAAAAGGTGTGAACCAGGTTTTAACCCTAACTTGTGTTCTTTCTTGGTGTCCCCTATTTGGGTGAGACTTCCAAGTATCCCTCTTGAATTCTAGGATGAATTCTTTAAAGGGATTGTGAGTACCTTTGGGTGCTTGCTATCGATTGACCAAATGACTGCTTCCAAAAAGCGCCTTGTTTATGCTCAATTTTGTGTTAATATGGAATAGTCAGCGGATCTTCCTTCTCTAGTGAAGATTAACTCTAAGTTTGGTGTTTGGGATCAAGCAGTGGAATTTGAATCTATTTCTTTCACTTGCTTCCATTGCAAGAAAGCAGGCCACTAGGCTAAAAAGTGCCCTCTAAAAGTGCAGAAGAAGGTGGTTAAGCAGTGGAAAGAAAAGGAACAAGTTCTTGGGGTAGTATCTTCAAATCACGTGGAGAAAGATGGGGTTGCTCATGTGAATGGGATACTTATGGTAATGGATATGGTAACGAATGAGAATATCTTGAACCCTGAGGGCCAAGTGGCAACTAAAAAGCTTGATGTGGCTCCTAAGCCAGGTGGTGAGGTGATTCCACCTCATCTTTTTAATGAGGTGACTTGTGAAGATCTCAGGTCTATGGCTCCCTCTCTGGTTGAAGATTCGGATCCCGAGGTTGATGGTTTTGGCTCCCCTCATTTGGAGTCTCCATTTAGTTGGGTTTTGAAGTTTCCACATGATGGTAGTTCTAAGATTGAGGGATTAGAGGTTTGCTCAAAGTCTGACTTGAAGGAATTTAGAGAAATGGGTGATCTTGAAATGGTTGACCCCCCTTATATTCTGATGAAAAGTAGAAATAGAAAGAAATAGTCTCCCCCTTTAGGATTTTTAACCAGAAATAGGAAAAGGTCAAAATATGGGTCTAAGCTAAGAGGTAGGGGTCATCCTCCTTCAAATGTTACTAGGGACAAGGAGAGTCAAATGGATATTGCTAATGGGACTCAAAGGACTTTGTTGGAGATGTGCTCTAAGAGATCCTCCCATAAGCTCTCATGAAGATCATTTCCTGGAATATGAGAGGGTTAAATCACCCTCACAAGCATGATCTCCTTGCTAACCTAGTAAGGGATCATAAGCCTGATATTATTTTGATTCAAGAAACTAAAATGGGGATGGATAGGTTATCTAGACTTAAACATAAGCTTTTCAAGGATTGTGGTATGCATTGTTTTGGGTCGGTTGGTGCGTCTGGCGGCATTTTTACTTTTTGGAATCTAAAGTTGATTCAAGGGTGGCAATGTTTGAGGATTGTAATCATGTGGCTACTTCTTTCATCAATGTTCGTGATTAGTTCTCTTGGACCCTTTCTAACATTTATGCTTGTAATAGTAAGAGTGCCAAGAAATTGTTTTGGGAAAACCTTAGTTCCTTTAAATCTCTACATCCTTATTTCCAATTGGTTGGTAACGGGGGATTTTAATACACCCTTGCATGATGTTGATAAATTAGAGCGTCTCAAATTGTGGATGAAAGTATATTTGATCTCATGAATCTCATTAATGAAAATTCTCTTCTTGATTTGGATCTCAAAGGGGCCTCATTCACTTGGTCTAACTAGTGTGTGGGTGATGCTCTTATCCAGGTTAAGCTTGATCAAGCCCTTATCTCCCTTGACTAGCTTGTTTCTTATTCTTTCTCTCTATCGGCCTTGACTAGGTTAGGGTCTGATCACTTTCCTCTTTCCCTTTCAATGGACCTACTGGGGAGGAGAAAAAAAAATTCATTCAGGTTTGAAAAGATGTGGACCTATCATCCTAACTTGAAATTTTTGATTCAAGCTTGGTGGAACATTCAAGTGGATGGTTTGGCTATGTCTAGGGCTGCTAAGAAATACGCTAACGTGAAAAATAATAGGGACAGGAATACGAGGTTCTTCCACCTTTCTACGCTGAAACACTAGGATTCCAACCGTATTAATTCTATAAATTTCAATGATTAGGTGTTGGATAAGGAGGTGGATCTGCAACAAGCTACTTCTTCCTTTTTCTCAAACCTATTATCTGTGGAAGGTGTGTTGGATTCTAAGTGTCAGGATGATCTCCTTCAGGATATTCCTCCTATCATCTCTGATGAGCTAATTGGCAATTGGTTTAGATCCCTCTTGAGGATGAGATTAAAAGTGATGTCTTCTCTTTTGAAGATAACAAGGCACTTGGTCTTAATGGTTTTCAGATTTTCTTTTTTTAGTCTTTTTGGAATATTTTTGCGAAGGATGTTGTGGATGCTACTAAGAATTTTTTTGGAAGTGGTAATATTTTGAAGGAATTAAACTCCTCCTTTATTGTTCTTGTTCCTATATAGCTGTAATATTGCACCCCTTGCAATTTTGAATACATTCTTATATCCACTTTAGTTTCCACTCCCCTAGAACTTGTGTAGGATCATTTTAGCCCCTGCATCAGCCTTTTTCCCTCTCAGGATGCTCAACACCCTTTTTTAGCAACTACCTTCATGCACTAGCTTTGCATCAAACCTTGTGCTTTTCTCGTTCACGTCATTTTGTAGCATGACGTGTCTGGACACTAGCGTGTCACACATACGTTTGTGCACTGCGCTAGCATCATGTGATGTTTAATAGCTATCTCTATGCATGCTTTCCACTTGTCACCTCCTTTGGTCGGTGGTAACGGCTCAGGTCGCCTTGTAACCACCCAAGAAGATTCTTTTCCTTCCTTAAATGCTATCTTTTTACTTCATTTGTAACTCTCTTCTACTTCTAGCTTCTCTCTTGCTTTGGCTTTAGCCTTCTACTCTCCAATTTTTGCTTGCACAACTTCATATAACTTGCTACACCAACATTCTTACATCTTTTCAAGCTCTCTTTGCATCATTCTCAAGCTCTTACAACACTCTTTGCAACACTCTTGGCTCTTGCAACTTCATCTCCCTTATCTCATACTTGTGAGCATCCTGAGATTCCATTTCCCTTATCTATTGCACTCTTCATGATACGGGTTCTCCTCCTTAAGCAGGGTTTTCTTTTATCACTCATACTTGATGGTGCGGGTTCTACTCCTAAAGCGGGTTTTGCTTTCACCACACGCTTTTTCCATTTCTCTCTATCCATTTGGTTTTCCATGGAGGTGGGAACACCAAAATGAGGGTTTGACTGAGGCAAACCCCTATATAGCCCCAACACTTTCTCTCAATCTTACAGATGTATGTATTGAAGATATCTACTAGCTAGAGGCTTCATCACTTGTGTGGTTGTGAGCATTTTTCTATCTCTTATTCTCTTAATTTATCATTTATTGTCTACTTTACTTCAGTTCTATCACATTCCATTATTTTCCTATGCTTTAGAAGTTCTCAACAATTGGAGTAGAAGTAGTCATTTAGCTATTTTCTATGATAAGTTTGCTTTCTGGTCCGTACGAGATGCCAACGCACCTCTGGAATGCCATTGCACCACACTATTGTCCATATTCTGTGTTGTTGTCCTTTGGGCGAGAGCTTGTTAACTTTTCTAGAAAATCTTCATGGCCTGCTCTTTCAGATTCTAAAACTCTCACCGTTGTTCCTTGAGGTAGTTTAGGGCAGTTCGCCCCATGAGGCTCTTTGAATGAAGAGAAATCATGAGTAGTGAATCCCCCTTCTCTACAATTCCTAAGAAATCGGGGGCATCCTCTTTTGATGAATTCTACCCTATTAGTTTTTGTAACTCCATCTATAAGATCTTCTCCAAGGTGCTGGCAGTGAGATTGCAAAAGGTTCTTCCTCAAATTATTTTTATCTAGCAAAATGGATTTGTTGCAGGTAGGAAAATCCTTGATTCCATCCTTATTGTTCATGACAATATCTACTCTTTATCTGTTAATAAACATGTTGGTTTTTTCTTGAAGTTGGATTTGATTAAAGCATATGATAGAGTTGATTAGGGTTTTCTTTCTAAGATTTTGAAAGCTTTTAGTTTTAGGGAGAAATTGGTGGTTTTGGTGCTTCAGCTGATCTCTACTCTGAAGTTTTCTATTCTTGTCAATGGTTCCCCCTCTCCTATGTTTGGCTGCTCGAGGGGTTTGAGACAAGGAGATCCCATCTCTCCTTTTCTCTTTATTATCATGGTTGAATCTTTGGGTCGCCTCATCCAAAGATTTATCAATATTGGCCAGTTGTTGGGATTGTCTCCTTCATCTCAGAATCATATTTATTCCCATCAATAGTTCATGGATGATACTCTTATTCTTGGGGAATCGTCCATTGAGGAAGCCAAAGCTATTAAACTTATTTTTCAGAAATATGAGGCAGCTTTGGGGCAGAAGATTAGCTTGCCTAAAAGTGTTATTTTCTTTCTCAACACTCATAAACATTGGCAACACAAAATTGAGAGGATTTTTTCAATGTCAGAAGGGGAGCTTCCCATGTCTTTCCTGGGTCTCCCCCTATGTTCTAATGTGGTTCCTGACTCTTTCTGGTAGGATTTGATTGATAAGTTTAACTCTAAATTGGTGGGTTGGAAAGGGGTGTTGTTGAGTCAAGCTGGGAAAGTGCAATTAATTAAATCTACTTTTTAGAATCTTCTAGTCTATGCTCTTAGCCTGTTTCATATGTTGTGGAAGTTTGTGGAGAAGCTAGAAGGCATTCAGAAGAATTTCCTTTGGTCTAGGGCTGAAGAGAAGAAAAGAATACACCTGGTCTACTGGGATGATGTTTGCAGGCCTAAAAAGTTGGGTGGTCTTGGCATTCGTAAAATTAGAGAATTTAACATGGCGTTACTTGCTCAACAACTATGGAACCTAATTTTTTCTAATAGTGAGTGGGGATGTATTGCTATTGGCAAGTACCTTAGAGGAGTGGATCGTATAAAGGATCTTTTTTCTAGTGGCTTCTCTCCCCCATCTGGTTCTTCCCTTTGGAATTGTATGGTAAATGCTAGAAAAATTAGGTCTAAAGGTTTGCAGTGGTAGTTGGAGAATGGTAGAAGAATTCTCTTTTGGGATGATTCTTGGTTTGGCAATGGACCGCTCAAAGATGAGCCTTGGGCCCTTCCTTTTATGGATTTATGTATTCAAAGGTTTCACAGATTTTTTGTTGATTATACAAATGGGTTGTAGTGGAAAATATTGCATGAGGTGGAACCTTGTTTGGAGGGACTCTTTAAAGCTTTATCTTCTATTCATATTCCTTCTTATGCCCCGATTGATAAGCTTGTTTGGAAGTTCTCTTCTAATGGTAAATTCTTTGTGTCTTCGGCCTTTTCTCTTCAAGTTTCTTTTATTGGCCCTGCCCCCTTTTGGGTTTCTCTTTGGTTTCCCAAGTTGATTCCTAATGTGAATCTTTTTTTCTAGCTATTTTGCTAGAATAAGGTCTTGACCATTGATAATCTTGTCAAAAGAGGTTTTATGCTTCCTAACAAATGCTTTCTCTGTGAAGAAGCTGCAAAGGATTCATATCATCTTTTGATTTGTTGTAGGTATGTGAGGGAGGTGTGGGCTCATGTTCTATCTCTTTGGAATCTCTGCTGGGTGTTTCCTTCCTTGATTGGGGACTTGTGGTATCAATGGGTGGGACCTTCCTTTAATCCTACTCTGCTCTTTCTCTGGTCCCTCTCTATTCCTCACCTTGCTTGGGGTATTTGCTTGGAATGAAACAACATAATTTTTAGGGACTCTGATCTTTCCTCTATCAACATGGCCTTTAAGTTTTGTGTGGCTATCAAGGAGAATTTTTTCATCTGAGGTTTCTTTTCAGAATGGCCCTAAGGTAGCGGTTATGTCAGGTGACATTGCTATTGCACATAATTGGAAGTTTCCTTGTGATATCTCTCTTCCTTTCAATAAAGGTAAAGCTTCAAGAGATGATGTTGTTTGGAAGGCTCCCCCTACTGGTTGGGTGAAAGTCAATTTTGATGGAGCTGCTAAAGGTAATCCAAGTCCTGTTGGTTGTGGGGGAGTGTTGATAAATTCTAATGGTAGGTTTGTTTTTGCAGTGGCACTCTCTTTGGGAATCCAGACAAACCACTTCATGGAAGCATCAACTGCCTATCATGGGTTGAAGGTTTCTCAATCTAAAGGTTTCAGGAAGGTTTGGTTAGAGGGAGATTCATTAAATATTATTAATAACTTGAAGAATTCTACTCCTCCCTCATGGACTGTTGAATCCCTAATATTGGATGTGCTTGATATATTGAATTCCTTTGATGACTTCTATATATCACATATTTTTAGAGAGGGTAATGGTTTAGCGGATTTCTTTGCTAGCATTGGATTCAATGCACATAGGATTTAGGATGAGGATGATCCCCTTCCTATAGAGTCCCTTGCTTGTCTTAATAATGATCTCCAAAAGTGCTAACGAGGGCGTCAACTTCATTATGACCTTTTTTCACATGATCCTGTTCACGTGGCAAGTTAACCTTTGGTGTGATTCCGAATTGGATATTGCTTAGTTTTATGATGATTTGAAAATATCCATATGAGGCGGCCTTTAAGAATAATAATTACCTTCTACCACCTTTCCATTTTCACATGTTTTATGGGTTATTCTTTACCTTTGTTCTCAAGGCTTCTTCTCATTATTTTGCAAATTTCTCAAGCTTCTAGGTTTCACTGTGTTTGTTATCATGGGCGGAGAAAGGAACATGGATGACCCATTTTCCTGTGATACCTTGAAATCCAAGTCAAAAGTGTGGGAATGGTTGTAGTTGGGTGGGATTATGTTGTATAATGAGAGACTCCACAGGAATGATCCGAAGGCGATGAAGTTGTTTGTTAAGGGTTAGCATAACAAAATTCTTAAGCTGGGTGGAACTGAATTTGACATAAATGAAGACCTTATTGTTGGTATCACGGGCCTATCTACTGAGGACAGGAAAGTGTATAGAGACAAGAAGGAGTCCAATGCCACACTGGAGATCTTCTTTAAAGATAATGAAAGGAAGAAGTTGGAGCAAGCTAAGTGTGGTGGATACTACCGTAGTTCTATCAAGGCTCTTTGGGGAGATGTCATAGAGGAAATCATGAGGTATATAACTCTTAAAGGTCATTTCTCTATCCTTTCTAGTTATCATTTTGTCCTTCTAAACCACTTTAGGCACAAGAAGAAAGTTTATTTTCCTATCTATTTGTTGACATCTTTGGAAAGTGGGATTAAGGATCACAAGTGTAATCCTAAAAATCTTGTGCTTCATGTTGGCTTAATTCTACTCATTACAGATTATACCAAGTCTTATGTGGTTCCTAAGCACCCTGAGAAGGTTCCTAAAGGTAAGAAAAATAAATTAGATTTGGAGTATGAGATCGGGTCGGAAGTGGATGATGATTATGAACCTGACTCAAAGGCTTCTATGGAAGTCTACTCAAAGCCTCCTACTGCTATTAAGGGTGGTAAGAAAGGTAAATATGCCCCTATTTCTATAGAGTATGATACTTGTAGTGATGAGGTGGTTGGTGACAAACCCTAAAAACTTGGGAAGGGTGAATCCTCTGACTTGATGAAAGGGAAGAAATTTGTTGTTTGGGGAAAAGATTGGGATGCCCCCTATGTCTGGGTCTAAGAGAAAAAAGGGCTTGAAGGGTGGGAGTAGCAAGAAGATGGATAAGTAGACTGGAAACCCTGTCCAGGAGGATTCAATTGGTGCTAAGTCACCTCTAAATGTTTATGGCCGGCAAGATAACATGGATATGCCTAGACAAGGCATGAAGATGCTGAATAGAGGGAGGACTGTTGTTGATGAAATTGTGCTCTTTTCACAAAATATAGACACCGGTTGTTGGGGATAAATGGAAAGAGGTGATTGACAGTCAAAACTTGAGCAGTGACGCACAAGAGGTTGAAGCGGAGGAAATGGATGTGTTCAATTTTAACCAAGAGGATTTATCTAATGTTCTAGACTTAGTGAAGGAGGGTACTATCTCTCTGTTTAGGCTGTTTAAATGGGATTTCCATGAACTAAATATTGCCAATGTGAAGGTTAGTGGGGCTATGAGTAAAGTTGGGGAATCTTCAGAATCCTCTCTACAGGCTCAAATTAACCATCTTTTTGATGGTTTAAAGATAGTTGCTGATGAAATGTTAAAGTTGAAGCAAATTTTTGAAAAGAGGATTGTGGCCTTGGAAGAGAAAATGGAATAGGTTAGTTTGAAATTGTACAAGGTTGTGGATGTGACCAAATTTGCTATGAGGAATGAAGTGAAGGGTTTGATTATCCTCAATGAGAAGGAAAGGTAGTGGATGGAGGAAGCTCCGGGTGGTAAGGACGTTGCTGGGAATAGGAAGTGGATGGAGGAAGCTTCGGTTGGTAAGGCTGTTGCTGGGAATGTTTCTGGTTTGCTTGGTGTTTTTATTAGAGAGGTAAGTGAAATGAGGCCCTTTACTTGGACCCACAATAAAACTAATCTAAAAGATAGGGTACTTGCCAAAGAGATTTCTAAAGTAATGGATGTGCATCAGAAGATAATTGAAATGGATATGGAGGCTGCTAATATTCTAAATAATTTGTAGTTGTTTTTGCTCCTTTTTTGGTAGTTGTTTTGCTTATGGTTTGCTACTTGTTGGCTGTTTGTTGATTTGTGTGCTTATCTTTTGAAGCAACTATCTTTTTTATAAAGGGTTTCAAGGTCCCTTCAAAACCTTTTTTTCCTCTAATAAAAAACATTTAGGGTGGAGATGTTTATCTACAAAATAGCCAATAGAAATAATAAATTTTCAAGAGGGATATTGGGTTATAATATTTACACGACCATTAAAAACATCACATTAGAGGTATATGTATCAAAATGTGTTTTCTAATGCAAGTTGAGTTAGTCATGTTGAACTAGCAACTTGTAAGAAAATTCATAAAATAATTCAAGAAAAGCTTAATTTGGGATTGGGGTCCTATTGGAAATGCCAAAAGATGAACAAATAAGATGTAAAACACATAAAAAGAACTTATAATGTGAACAAGCTTTTTCTCACCCATAACTCCTTGTTGCACACACAAGATGTGTGTAGTTGTTCTCCAATGGATATGTTCTTGAGATATGATTACATGTGGTTTCTCAAATTGAAATCATTACTTTATATTCATGGACTGTGTGGAAATATCCTGAAAGAAGAATTACTTATAGATTTTTTAGATGGTTGATCAATGGTTAGTATTAGATTTGGAAATCAATAGTTAGGATTGAATGAAATATTTGAAGTCATGAGATATTTCCAGTTGTCACCTTAAAATTTGTGCACAATGGGAGCTCCATGATTTAAGGTGATTTTATGGATGATATATTATTTGGAAAGGATGAAGGGATGAGATAAAAAATTACCCTTTTTTGGTAGACCAAAAAGTCATTTTTTGAATTTATTTGTAGGGTCAAGATATTATTGGATAAATAGACAAATGAGATTTCATGAGAGGATTTTCAAAGAAGTGGGATGGATGGGAAACATACATGCTAAATTAATTTTTTAGACATGTGCATTCTAAGAAATTGGACAAGGTTTACCTTGATTAATCATGCTTTGACTTGTGCAAATAATTAGTTAGATTATTCAGTTTGCTTTAGTGTACTAATAATGTGAGAGAAAAATGAATTATATAAATAGATATTATTTATTGAATATTTTTGGAATATTCATGATGGGCTTAAATTAAAAAAATATTACTTATTTATTTAAGGTTGGACTTTAGAAGAGGGGTTGATTTAATTGAATAAATAATCTTGATTCAATCAATTACTAATTTAAGAAGGATTATATTGATTAATTAAATCAATAAAATTTGTTAACTAATATTAGAACATAAATTGGTAAAATTAATTAATTAAATAAAATTTTATTCAATTAATTTATAAGAGATAGTGTGAAGTGGATCGATGCCAATAAAATTGTTAATAACTAGTTTTAGGTGTCTACAATAATAAAACTAGATAATTTTTTACAAAATTGTTCATTTTCTTCTACATGATAATGTTTTTGAATGAAATTGAAAACCTAGACTAACTAATAGTGTTTCATTTTCGCTAAGTATCCTTTTTATGTTAATTATGCTAATAATCACATAGCCCCTTGAACAAACCAACCAAATTTCTCTCCAATCAAGGGATTCTAGTAATCCTTTGGTATTATTTGACTATTATTACATGAATACTCTTGATTATAGATACCTTTCAAGTAGGGGAATCTTATCTATTATAACCTATAGGTTTCATGACTTGCGGGTGCATTGGTGTGCCAAAACATGCATCAAAACTAGGCCTTGTAGGCTATAATATATGTTTCACACTACACTCCAAATAACCTTTAATAACTAATCTACCATCACTATTAATAAATTATTTTATAAACATATAAAAAATATTTTATATCGTTTATTTTAACAAATATTTTATGTGCATGTGATCTAAGATAATAGGTTATCATCAAGGATGGGTCAAAATTTGATCATTAACCATACTAGATAAATTAAATGAGCTATAAATGCTCCTTGGAACCAAAATCACATCAAATACCATTAAATATTGGCACTTATCTCTTTACTAGGTATATTTCTAAACTTTTATCCTAAAACATGATTGTATTAAATTTTCCTCTTAGAATATAATGTAGGCCATTGATGAGTATTCATTAGATGATTCAATATATTTATACACTTCATATATATTCAAATAAATTATCTCACCAAATTTGATGTTATAATCTCACAAGACTAGAATGTTCACTTCCCTTGCATCATTTTAATGACCATAAACTCATAAATATTCATATAATCTTGTGATGAGTGAATATTAAGCTATCTAGAGGAGAGGGGCCTATAATGGAGCAGGGTCCAATAGTGGGGATAAAAGTAATCCTCAGTGGACTCCATAATGGAGCACTTTAATATCCAATTGCAAAACACTTTTTATCCATAAAGTACACAAAGTGACAAATCATGTGATGCCACATCAGCGCACCAATAAAACATGACTTAGTGCACCATTATCGGTCTCACCTTTTTTGGGGGCCTTTTTGGATACCTCAACAAAAAGCATGTTGATGGGGCATCATATTTGATGATGTGGCCCTAAAACAAAATATAGAAGCACATGAGTTGCCAAATAAACTGTTGTACACAATTGGGAGTGAATTGAAATTTCCACATAAGATTTTGAGAAATGCAAAGTTAGGGTGCTCCACTATGGGCCCCTCTCCCCTAATAGCCCATTAAAATTAATGGTGCACTACATAACCTCTTATAACTACCAACATAAAGCTACCACTATCATCAATAGACTCTCTTAGCTCTTGCTAACTTTTTCATTGTTAAAACATTTTATTTCATTCTAATAAATGTTTCACATGCATTAGATGTTAAGTTGTCTTTGGGAAAATAAATTAATAATGTATATAAAAATGGCATGCATTCCATCACCTATCATGCCACATAAGCTTCCACAAGTTAATGTGCAAATTTATGAGATAAATACTATCTACCTTCAAATATCTATAAGCTACCACAATCCTTGATCTAAAAAAAAAACAACCAATGGTTAATTTTGGGATTAATTTCTCCAAAATTTGATGGGTATGATTTATCTCCCAAAATAGAATATTATCCCTCCATTTTTATTAATTAAATGATGTATGTATTTCTAAATTTAATTTGACAACTCAATAAATGAATTAATATTTATCATTTTGTACCAAATATTTTCACCATCCACATCTTTTAAATATTTTAAAACCACTTAGTATTTACCCAATATATATATTTTAATTCAAGCAATAATTCACCAAATAAATTGTTTTATTTCTACTAATCCATTTGTAATTTACTATAAAAGAAAATAACATTGTTGTCCAATATGCACAAAATCACCATGGAAATGTTTTTAGTGGAGGTTTATTAACATTATCACTCTATAATTTCTTGAAAAAGGTGAAGTGTCATTTCTTAAGATAAAGGAGGCTATAAGTATGATGTGTAATGTTATGAGATAAAAGTGGCAAACAACTTTTTTGAAAAAGATTGTTGACTATTTTAAAAAGCGTGATAAAAGATTTGGTGAAATTATTTTGATAATGATAATTCATACTATTTTGGATAAAATTGTGTCCAATTTCATGATATTAAATAAAGATATTTTGATAAATAAAGAAAGGTTGGAAAGCATTAAAACCAAAGAGTAGAGGACTTTTAGAAAGGTATTTACATGAAAATTAAACAGTGTTCCTAGGTAAATCTTTAGCCACATTCAATTATCACTACATGGTACTAGCACTTCTACAATCTCCATTATATTACTTCAATTATATGATCCATGTTTCTATTATTACTAGTCTAGTAATTCAATTGAAACTTTAAGGAATAAAATATTATTTTATTATTTAATAGTCATTTATAAAGAATTAATCTTGCAATTTTTATTTTTTTAATACAAAATATTAAAAAAATTCATATAATATTCAACTAAAAAAATAGAAAAAGAAGTTTTTGAGTTATCAAGGAAAATAGGAGTAAAATTTTCAAATCCAAAGGACATTGAATTCAATCTTGTAAATGTTAGTATAATTAATTATTTCACCTATTATATTATTTTTACTAAAGTAATTTATTTAATTACTTAGATAGTGTAGGATAATGAGTTCACATTTATTCTCCTTATTTTATGTTCTTTATCCTATTAGATTTGGAAACTTAAAGGTCATCCCATTATTTTTTATTTCTTCATCCTCCTTAGATTTGAAAACATTGAGGCTTTATATTGTATCTATTTCCTTACATTTACTTAGCTACATCTTTTGAAAAATCTAATACGTATTTTTAGTCTTGATTTATTTTCATCTCGAATTATTCTCATCTTGATATTTTTGGGTAGATTCAGTATTGCACAATATTTTATTATATATAAAATGGTATCAAATTAGGGTAGTATAGGTTTCATTTATATTCAAATTTGGGATAGCAACTATATTTTTTTCTAGATTTATATTTTTACAAATTCGACATTTTTTAGATCACTTATTGTAGGAGGCCTCTAAGGGAGAAATTGACTATTTCATTGCATAAGAAGGGTCTAGTTAACCAATCTAGGCTTATGTATCATATTGCACAATATTTTATTATATATAAAATGGTATCAAATTAGGGTAGTATAGGTTTCATTTATATTCAAATTTGGGATAGCAACTATATTTTTTTCTGATTTATATTTTTACAAATTCGACATTTTTTAGATCACTTATTGTAGGAGGCCTCTAAGGGAGAAATTGACTATTTCATTGCATAAGAAGGGTCTAGTTAACCAATCTAGGCTTATGTATCATCCCAATCAAACATTGTGAAGTTAATTAACCAACATTTTTTATGTAATTTTGATTAGATATTTTTAGAGTATTTTAGTGTGAAATTGATATTATCATTACATCCAAAAGGTGTCAAATCGTATGGATCAATAGTATTTTTTTTGAAATTAAACTAGTAAACATCTAAATCATCTTTTTTACTCAAATATACCATATACACATACCATATTGCATAGTGGGTGCAATTTTCAAAAAGTGATCCTACACTTTTTTAACTTACATTAAAACAAAAAAAAAAATCAAAATTTTGAAAATAATTTTTTAATGTGCTTTGGAGTATTGAATACATGTATTAAGGTACAAGGAACTCTACTTCCTACACCCCTATCATTGAAAAGGTGGCAGGGTTGGGGCTCACACCCACCACCAAAGTTTTAAGAGCCCACTACCAATTCCCTCAAATCAACCACCAACTATAGATTTTTGGTGGCCTACTAGACATTAGCTCACAGTAGTATGACCATTGTCTATGCTATACCTATGCCACCAACCGATAGTCCTATTAGACTACACAACTTAATGCAATCACAACTTTTTTAGCTTTACAATATTCTCTCACAAAAAACATGATATTTGAGTCTCCAAGAACTACAATCAATGTGTAGAGTCCTATTAGACATTATATAACTAGAAAAGATATCAATATTATAATCACAATGCATTACAAAGTGTCACACACACTACTTAATAAGTGTGTTGTTTTCTAAGAAATAAAATTTTCTCTTAGATTTTATTGTGCAATCACAACTTTTTTAGCTTTACAATATTCTCTCACAAAAAACATGATATTTGAGTCTCTTTTTGAAAGTGGATATTTTTCCAAGAACTCTCTACTTTTAGGTAACATCAATGCATTACTTGTCAAAACTCTTAGTGGTCACTCATATACCTTAGATTATATTAGACCCTTTTAGTCCTATTAGACATTATATAACTAGAAAAGATATCAATATTATAATCACAATGCATTAGTGTCACACACACTACTTAATAAGTGTGTTGTTTTCTAAGAAATAAAATTTTCTCTTAGATTTTATTGTGCAATCACAACTTTTTTAGCTTTACAATATTCTCTCACAAAAAACATGATATTTGAGTCTCTTTTTGAAAGTGGATATTTTTCCAAGAACTACAATCAATGTAGGATAATAATTATTATTTTTAATTTGATTATACTTTAGACCCTTTTAGTCCTATTAGACATTATATAACTAGAAAAGATATCAATATTATAATCACAATGCATTACAAAGTGTCACACACACTACTTAATAAGTGTGTTGTTTTCTAAGAAATAAAATTTTCTCTTAGATTTTATTATGCAATCACAACTTTTTTAGCTTTACAATATTCTCTCACAAAAAACATGATATTTGAGTCTCTTTTTGAAAGTGGATATTTTTCCAAGAACTATAATCAATGTAGGATAATAATAATTATTTTTAATTTGATTATACTTTAGACCCTTTTAGTCCTATTAGACATTATATAACTAGAAAAGATATCAATATTATAATCACAATGCATTACAAAGTGTCACACACACTACTTAATAAGTGTGTTGTTTTCTAAGAAATAAAATTTTCTCTTAGATTTTATTGTGCAATCACAACTTTTTTAGCTTTACAATATTCTCTCACAAAAAACATGATATTTGAGTCTCTTTTTGAAAGTGGATATTTTTCCAAGAACTACAATCAATGTAGGATAATAATTATTATTTTTAATTTGATTATACTTTAGACCCTTTTAGTCCTATTAGACATTATATAACTAGAAAAGATATCAATATTATAATCACAATGCATTACAAAGTGTCACACACACTACTTAATAAGTGTGTTGAATTTGAGAAATTTAGGATTGTAAATTTACATGCATTAAAAGTATAAAGTATCATTTTTTGGTCTTAGGAGGATTACAAATAGGAATTTTGCATTGAACGAACTCACATAGAATTCCAAACTTACTAAAGGTTTGTTTTGTCATTCATACAATACACATGGACATAAAAAATAATAAAAACATTTTTTTGACAACATATAAAAATTAGTAATTTAATACTCATGGTAGTGTTTTGTGTTTTGACTAATGGGGAAAAATAGGTTTTGAATGGACCTGAAAACATTAACAAAAAGGTTTTGATGGGGACCTGAAACCCACACAAAAAGACCAAGCTGCAATAGAGTAAAATAAAGACAACCAACAACAACCCATAAGCATATTAAGAACGATTAGCATGGAAGCTTAAATTTGAAACAAAAGAAAGGTTTTAACAAGAACCTTGAACCCAAAGTAACCAAGAATTACAAAGGAACTTGAATCCAAGAATAGCCTGAGACGGCCAAGAAACCATCAACCTAAATTATCCAGACTACAACACACCACTTACCAGCACCAACAACCAGAGACATCCAAGTAACCATTAGCTAGAACTAGCCAGACCGTAGCATAACATTTGAAAACACCATCCAATGAAACCAAACTCCCCACCTCTTTAGGAGAGTTGGGAATCAAAGATAAACATTGATGATTCTCAACACCAATCAACCCGCAACACCAACCCGACCTCCACCTCAATAGGAAGGGGATCCCCTCTATAGGAGAGGAAGAAGTGAAGCCCAAAACCATAGAAAATAGACCTTCCCACCTGATCCACAACACACCTCTTCACCTTAATAGAAGAGGGCCTCACCTCCGAAGAAGTAGTTTCCACCTCCAAAGAAGACCATAGCTGAAAACACCGAAGAGAAGCAACTACACCCATAGTAGAGAGCACCAAAACCTCCTTTGGAAAAGAAGAAGACTGGAGCAGAGAGGAAAAAATAGAGCACTCCTCCACGAGCAACACAATCTCAACATGGATCACAAACTTGAGGACCCAAAAGGGGGGATCACAGAACAAAATAGAACCAACTGGTAGTTCAACAAAAAACCACCCAACCAAACCAAAGCAGCCCAAGATAAAATAACCCAACTAAGCCATAGCCACAAAAGAGGAAACTCAACACTCAGAGCCAACACATCCCCATCCTAAAAAATGAACAAAAGGACCCAAGTGGGGAGGATCAAAGGAAACAATAAACAAAGCTGGCCACCCAAGAGAACCTTGGCTATCACCAAGACTAGTAGCCACTTCATCCATCCAAGAAACATAAACAAAAAAAAGACAAAGGGGCCCAAAAAAAGAAGGATAAGGCAGGGAGAGCCTCCAAATAGAGAGAGTAGAGAGTCAGAAAGATAGTGAAAAAGAACCTCCAACCCTACATGTCAGTCAGGGTCTGAAACATGCCAAAAACTAACTATAAACAACTCCACCAGAGGCAGACCATCAACCTCAACCCCAAGCAATGAAAGCACCCATAAATAGGCATGAACCAGCTCCAAAGAAGAGACCAAGGGTCCAAAAGGAGGAAGGGTAAGGCAATGAAAACCTCCAAACAGAGAGAGTAGAGAGCCGACAAGACATTGAATAACAACCTCCAACCCTACATGTTGGTCAGGGTCTAAAACATGCCAAGAAATTTCCACAAACAACTCCACCAGAGGCAGACCAACAACCACAACCCCATACAACGAAAGCACCCTCACAGAGGCAAAAGAGCCCTAGAAAAGCTAGAGAGAGCTAGGAAAGCCTACAAACAGTGAAAGAGGAGAGGAGGCACAACAAGAAAAAACCACTTCCAACCCTACATACTAGTCAGGGTCTGAGATAAGGCCACCAATCTCCTCCAACCAGCCCTCAGTAAGAACACGCAACACCACACTTGGTGCCACACAAGCAAAAAAAAAAATCCCCAGCACAAAGCACAGCCTCCGCCCAGCATGAAGCCTGAACAGCATGGGAGGATGTAGGCAAAGCCAATGCCAAGACCGCAAGGAAGGAAACCCAGCAAGGAACACACTCCAAGAGCAACAAAAGGGATTACACATGAGACACCAGGTAGAAACATTGAACCTAGTGTTGTCACTCTCTTCGTCCTCATCATCCCCATCACCTTCCTCATCGACATCCTCCTCCGAATTCAAATTATGTGCACAGTGCGCACTCCTGCCCAGCACACTCATTGTTATATTGGTAGTGTTTTTTGCTACCTATGTTATACTGGAAAACTTACATGAACATATTATAAAAAGCAATAAAACATGCATTTTGTTATTAATTCATAAGTTAGTACTATAGAAAATATTGAATAAATTTACAAGAGTCAACATTTTTTTATTAATATTAAATAGGAAGGGGCCAAACCCATTACAAAAAAATCATAGAGGCGAAACAGAGGGGTCTCACAAGAAGTAAGACCATAGGAAAGCAAAAGAAATAGGATCAAAGAAAAATAAAACTAGCAACCAATAGAAGACCAACAACCCAAGGAACAATTACTGTTCACCAAGAAGGTGGAGGCATTTTATAGCCTACCACTCTTTGGTGAGGAATTGAAGCTTGTCCTTGAAAGAGAGGGAATCAAGACTCTTTTTATGAGTTTTTTTCTATAGAGGCAGGCATGGCTTTCTCAATAGATTTTCCTTTTTTGTTGGAGCAAGAAGGGGGAGCTATAGGAGTCTCATCCCTAACTCTCTTTTCATAATAGTTCTTGAGCTCTTGTTGAAACACTTGGATGGTAATAGTCATGTTCTTCACAATTTTTTTACTATAATCAATAATCTCCTGTAGGTTGCACATAATTTTATCCTGGTTGCTTTAGAGACTAGCAACCTCCTTTCTCAATCTCTTACAATCCTCTAGAGACCTGATAGATTTTTTTAAGTCCCCAATATTCTTTTCCAGCTTGGCCCATTTTTCAAATGTTTCAACCATTCCCTTCAATAACTCCCAATAATCCACATCAACCTCCTTACCTAGCCAATCCCTAGCCTTATTTAGAACTATAAACTCCAAAATATAGATCTTATTCTTAGTTTTGATTAATTATACGAGCAACCATTTAAGGATGTTGTTTTAAATATTTGGTGCTTTACATAGATCATTCACTTTCTCACATAGAGAGGCACAATTATTGCAAGGGTTTGGAGTGTCCAAACGATTAGCCTTTGTGTCCTTAGCATACCCAACTTCAATCTAAGGAGAGGGAGAGGGGATAGTAGAGAAACTATGATGCATTGGAGAATTTGGAGGGGAAGCCTCAGGGGTGACATTAGGGGAAGGGAACTAGGATGACCCAAATTTATCATCTGAAATCAAAATGTGAGGGGGGGTCCATAAAGGAAAAAAAAATCTTGCTACAAGGAGAAGGGGAATTAGCCGCAATGGATTTTTATTTAGATACATGAGAGGGATTGGACCGAGTATCTCTTCTTTGTGGGAGGGGGTGATTTTAGCAGCTAAGGATGGGGTTTCTAGGTTACTATCAGTGTTGTCCAAAAATAATCCCTTTTGGACAAGGGAGGGGTTGACAATATGAGGGAACAATGAAACAACTAGGGAGAGGGGCAGATTGAACCAATAGAGCCTATATATTAAACCTTGATGGAGAGGCAAGGGTTTTCCTTTATCCTACACAACTTTTATAGAATGTTCCAATGAATAATTTATCCAAAAGGAAAATTTCATTTTTAGATTATGACAAAAATGATTGAGAATTGGAAAACTTTGAGAATCTTTTTACTGACCTTCTAGAGTAACATACCTCTTTAGAACCTCTACAATATTTTTCCAGACCTTGATTAGGTTCTCTCTATTGAAGCCATTCTATAGAGAATTGATCTTCTCACCCTTTTTAAGAAAATTTCCATATTCTTCTAATAATTCCCCTTGGGCTTCTTGGGGATGTTAGCTCCTTTGAGAGGAATACTTGTGGCCATTGAAATCAACTCAATAGAGATTGAGAAAGATAGGCCTCGAACCTTGACAATGCCCCCCTTCCAAGAGTTTGCAAATTTAGCTGAGAGGGAAGGATTGTGGCCTTTCAGAGCATTAAAGTAAGAGGTTAGTTTTCCTTTTTGGAGGATAAACTAGAATTTTTGGTTATTCCTCAAGGATTCACAGTTTTTAGGCTCCTCTTGAATGAGATCACCACCCATTGCACACGAAAGAGAAGCAAAAGAGAAGACACTATAATCTAGCCAAAGGTAACTTCGAAAACTTTTGGCATACAATAAAGAAGCAAGGCAGAAATGAAGCTTGCTAAAATGAGTTAGAAGTGGGAAAATATCAGAGTTATTCATGCAACTGGGGGTATGTATAATCCTTATACTTTTAGGATAAATTCAAATGAATCTTTAGCATGGAGTGTGATATGAGAGCCAACTTCATTAATGATAGATATTCTCACATGATCTAGGAGAAAGTGTGAATCATACCATATTTTAATATTCTAAACAAAATCCAAGCTAAGTTATCCATCCCATCTGAAGAGGAATTTCCTTCTCAAAAACATGTATGTGTTTTTACTTCCCAATGATCATCATAACCATGCAAACAACTTCACTGAGGTCATGGAGAGACCAACTTAGAGTGGCTTCCCCATTTAGAATCGTGATGTAATTTTTGAAGTCCTCCTTAATTATCACATTATTAAGAACTCTTTATTTATATAGTAGGATACTATGAAAGGTGGCAACCACCTTAGCAAAATTAGAAGATTGGGTTCCCAAATTGACTATGTAAGAAAAAATAAATTTCCATTATTATCCCTTAGGATGCCACACCTAACCCATGTTCCCTTTTGTAGAGCCATCAAATTTGAGTTTAAACCAACCAGGATCAAGGGATTCACAAGAGTTGACATAGTTTTTACTATTCACAAATAATTACAAAAGGAGATTAGAGCTAAATAGACATTGAAAAAAATGATTATAAACTTGCTTAACTAAGAATTAATTAAAAGTCGAGGACTATAATATTTAATAAAAGATAAAATCTTGGGGGGGAGAAATGGTGTGATTTGGTTCGACGTTCTTGTTGGCTCATGACCTTTGAGGCTCGAGCTACATGTCGATTCTCAAGCTTACATGCACCCATTTCTTCTGTGGTTGACTCATTTGGAGCATTAGCTATGTGGGGTGGGGGCTTTTTTGCATTCGGCGGGTGTGTTGTATTCTTTAGGTTAAAAATATTCATAGCTTTTCCTTCAATGTCTTCTTGTGTTGGATGGGTGAGTTGGGTGAGCTCGTGGTGTGGAAAATTGGTGGTATAGGTCTACATCGACCTACCCTTTGGTGGAGATTTATTTGCTTGGAATGGCTTGTTCTTGGTCTCGCTATGTTTAGTTTATGTTGCTTCAGTCTTGTCTTGGACCTACGGCCTGGGTGGTAGGCATCCATACCTTTGGTTCATGTTTGGAAGGCTTCACTCTATTCTTTGGTCATTCTTGTTGTTTGACCTCGACGTGAGACTTGTGGTGGGCCGAGGAGTGGGGTTTCATCATGGTCATGGATGTTGCAGAGGGTGAACAGTCCCATTTTGGTGGGGTTTGTTTGTGCTAGATTAATGGTTTCTTGGAAAGGTTGTCAGATCGTTCAAAGTTGATCATTCAACTAGAGTTTGTGGCAGAAGATGTAACTTATTACTACAATCATGTTTTAATTTGAAAATTTATGGGGCTACATGTGTTGCTTCCCTTTTTGGATTCTTAGGTCCAGAAGACTTGGAACCCAGAAGGGGATTTTTAGATATTGTTGGGTGCCAACAATTTTTCTTGGTGGACTTTTCCTACATTGTTGATCAAAATCGTGCCTTTGAAGGGGGGCCATATTTTTATAATTAGGTGGGTCTTTTTATTAAGCCTTGGCATGTGGGTTTTAATTTTGCCGAGGAGCTTCCTTTGCAGGTTCCAGTTTGGGTTCCCCTCCCTTAGTTTCCATTGGAATGTTGGAGGAATGATATACTACAGATGATTTCTCTCATGCTTGGAAAGCATGTTGGCCCTTCACAACAAAGCCTATCTAAGAAAATATTTTCTTATGCTCATTTTTGTGTTGAAATTGATTTGAATAAGCCATTGTCAGACTTGATTGATATGACTCTTGGTTCAGTCTCTTGGACTTAACAACTAGATTATAAAACTTTTCCCTTCCATTGTCGTATTTGCCATGAGTACAGACACTTGCAACATAAGTGTCCCATGCAGAGCGGTTAATAATTATGGTTCAGGTCCTACTCCTCCTTTGCCAACCAAAAAGTTAGATAAAGGAAAGACACCCATGCAAGGGGTGGGGATGGATGAGGATGGTTTTGTTCTTGTCAAACCCTGCAACAGGAATAGGGAACAAAAGAGGACTTTTAAAGATCAGTAGGAAGATGAAACATTTAATAGGTTTGATACTTTAGATGACTTGGTTCAGGAGGAAGGAATTCCCTCTAACATGCAGGTTACAGATGGGCCCTCAGTGGATCATCTCATGGGAGATCATCATGATTCTATTTGTAGTCTACATCTATCGATGAACCCTATTTCTTTGATGGATTCAAGTATTCCTCCCTCAGATTCTTTATTGATGGAGGCCTATTTAGCCCAAGATACCTTGTTGAGGTTTGATGTTCCTAGCTCATGTTCTACCATTGAGAAGGGAGTTGTGGAGTCAATAAAGTAGAAGGTTTCTTCTACACCTCTTGGTTTGCAGCAAAAGCCTCTTAAAAATAATCTTCTTGAGAAGTCTTTGAAATCAGGAAGGAAGAAGGACCAAGTAAAAGTTAAATTAATTGGGGAAACTTTGGTGGAGCCAGGGTTGGTGAGAACTATTGATGCTCACTTCTCCCAATCTACTCAATGATTGTGATATCTTGGAATGTGAGGGGTATGAATAACATCCCTAGACAAAAGTCTATTTGGGACTTGATTCGTGTGCACTCTTCGGACTTGGTTTTTATTTAGGAGACCAAGTTGTTTGTGGATAGTATGATGAATTTGGCTACAAATATTTGGGGCTGTGGTATGTGTTAGTGTGTGGGTGTGCAGGGTAGCTCTAGGGGAATTTCTTGTTTGTGTGACCCGTGTAAATTTTTCCCTTCTTGGTGGATCATGTGTCAACACTCTATTTATTTGGTTGTTGTTGGTTTGGAATTTGGTGAGCAAGGTCTTTTCTCTAATATTTATGCTCCTACTAACTTTATTGGTAAAGTTAATTTGTGGGCCCATATTTTTTTTGTTCGTTCCTTGGAGCCTTTTCATCCATGGGTTTTAGTAGGTGATTTTAATGTTGTTTGTTCCTTGGAAGAAAAAAGGGGGGGTATTGGTCATCTAGATCCCTCCACTAGGCTTCTTAGGGATAACATGGCTAATTTAAATTTGGTTGAAATCAAACTTTGGAATGGTTCATTCACCTGGAACAACAGGAGGATGGGGAATGTTGCTATCTCTAAAAGATTAGATAGGTTCTTGGTATCCAACTTCTGGGTGGGGGATAGTTGGGTGACTAGCTTTGAAATTTTGGATTGGCAAGGATCTGACCATTGGCCAATTAATTTTTTTTCTCTTTTGTCTAGATTCTCTATGAAGAAGCCTTCTTTTAGGTTCCAACTTATGTGGCTTCAAGATGCCTCTCTTCATGATCTGCTCCAGGTTGGTGGAGAGATAGGAAGCTGAATTTCGACACTACTATGTACTCCTTTTTTAAACGGTTGTAGTTCATTAAATATATGTTGAAACGTTGGAATAGATATCACTTTGGCAATGTCTTCCAGGCTAAGAGGCAAGCTCAGGATTAGTTGGACTCTGTTACATGGTTGATCCGGGATCAGGGACTATCAGAGGAGTTGTGTAGGGCTAAAATGATGGTTGTGAAGGAAGTGGAGGAATGGGAGCTTCGAGAGGAAATCTTTTGGAAGTAGAAGTATCATATTGATTGGCTTTAGGAAGGTGATAAGAACACTTATTTCTTTCACAATTATGTCAAAGACAAAAGGAAAGGTAATGTCATTTCTGCTATTCAAGATCATGATGGGAACCTTCTTTACACTAGTGATGAGATTTCAAGAGAGGCTATCAAATATTTCTCTACTTTATTCTCCAATTACTGCCCCCCAGCTTGCATTGAAGAGGATTCCATCTTAGCCTATATTCCTGTTTTGATGACTGGAGAAATGAATGAGGCCTTAACTAAACCAATCACATTGGTTGAGTTGGAAGAGGTTGTGTTCCAAATGAAGAAAGGGAAAGCTCCTCGTCCTGATGGGTTTCCTATAGAATTATTTCAGGAGTTTTGGGAGGTTATCAAGCTTGATCTGTTGGAAGTGGTCCAGGAGTCTCATAGGAACAAGAAAATGCTTAAGGCTATGAATGCTACTTCTTTGGCTCTTATTCCCAAGCGTGAAGGGGAAAATTATTTGGATCTTTTTAGACCAATTTCCTTATGAAATTTTGTGTATAATATCATCACCAAGTTGATTGCAGAGTGATTGAAGTCGTGGCTGGATAGGCTGATTTTTGAGGAGCGGGGTAGTTTTATAGCTGGGGTAGTTATTGCTACTGAGATTGCGCATTCTATGTCTGTTTCTAGGGAGAAGGTTATGTTTATTAAGTTGGATATGGAAAAATCTTATGATCATGTAAAATGGTATTTTTTGTATAAGATTTTGAAGGCTTTCGGGTTTAGCTATGATTGGATTGAATGGGTTATGAGTTGTGTCACCTTCTCAACTTTTTCTACTTTGATCAATGGTGAGCCTTCAGATCTTTTTGGGGCTTCCAGGGGCTTGTGAAAGGATGATCCTCTCTTCCCATATTTATTTATTCTAATGGCAGAGGGGCTTGGGAGATTTTTGAGGTCCCGGGTGGAGCATGGTTTGATTCAAGGGTGGCACTGGGATAATGGTATCCCACCTCAGTCCCATCTTTAGTTTGTGGATGATACTACTTTGATGGGGGTTGCCAAAGTCGAGGAAGTGGTTAACCTGAGGAGAGCTTTGGATTGTTATTTTTTGGCTTCGGGTTAAAGCATTAATGAGAATTCCATTTATTTTTTCAATACACCCATCTTAATCCAGTGGAGGATTTCCAGGATCCTTAGATTTCATATTGGTTCTCCCCCTTTTGTTTATTTGAAGATTTTGATTGTGGGACGCTCGCTTTTGAGATTGTATTGGCAAGATGTGATTGAAATTTTTCATAAGAAAGTAAGTCATTGGACCTGTAGATGGCTTTCTACTGTAGGCAGAGTTACTCTTTTGAAGTTTGTGGTTCAGGATCTTTCATTATATAGGTGTTTTGTGTTGTCGGCCCCTGCCAGTTTTGTTTGGGACTTTGAATGTCTTTGTCGGAAATTTCTTTGGTTAAGTAATCTTCTCTTGAGAAAATGGAGTTTGGTTAAGTGGGAGGATGTGTGTCATCTGAAGCATGAAGGGGGTCTTGGGTTTAGATGGATTGATCTTAATGATCAAGCCTTGGAAGCTAAGCTTTATTGGAGATGGTGTACTCAACAGCAACATACATAGGCTAAGATTCTCACTTTCAAATATTTGGGGTGTGTTGACAGTAGAGAGGTTCCTCATTTTGGTCTTCTAGGGAAAGGCTCAATGGTCTAGAATATGCTTAAAAGAGGGGTTGAGTTGATCAAGAAGGATCTTTTCTAGATTTGTAATCACGGGTCAGAGGCTCTTTTTTGGTCTGATTCCTGGGATGGTCATCCTCCTATCTCAGTTACCCATCCTCATCTTTAGGATCTTAGTAGAATCTTTTTGGAAGCAAGTTGGCAGTTTGTGAAGGATTTTAAGTCCCCTTAGTTTTTGGGACATTCTACTGTCTATCGATGGAAGAACATGCAGGAGTGACCTCCTGGTGGATCAAGGGAGGAGCGTCAAGAGCTTGCCAATATTCTTGAAAATAGTTTTTGTAATTCTCTGGAGGACAAGGATGTTCTTGCTTGGGACCATGATCCAAAAGGCAGGTTTTCTATTGCTTCTAGGTACTAGATGCTGGATAAGTAGATTTATAGGAGTACGGGGGTCTCTTGGTGGAAGCAAGTTTGGAATAATTTCTCCTGGCTCAAGAGTAACTTCTTCTCTTGGCTTGTGATGTAGGGTAGATGCTTGACCTGGGAGAATATGCAGAAATAGGGGTTTCATGGTCCCTCCATGTGTGTTTTATGTTCTAACAGTGAGGAGAATGTTTCTCACCTCTTTTTTCAGTGTCCCTTTGTTAGGGAGATTTGGAACTTCTGGTGGGCTTCTTGGAATTTACCATGTTGGCATGCTTCTTCACTAGAGGATTTTTGGCTGCGGTTGGGTATTGTACCAACCAAGTCTGCTATTCTCCATATTGTTTGGACAATTGGTCCTTGTTTAATCATTTGGCATATTTGGTTGGAATGGAATTGAAGAATCTTTTTGGATAAGAAGCTTCATGTGAGACAACTTTGGTTGAGAGTTCTGGGAGTTATTCAAGAAACTGTTGTGGCTAAGTGTGATCTTTTAGCTCCCATGGCTCCTAAGGATAGGGGGATTGTTCATAACTTGGGGATCTCTGGTAATGTTCTGGGTAGGCTTGGTATTGGTTTGTAGCCAAAAGTTAGAGGGAAGACGGTGCGTAAAGGGAATTGGTTGCCTCCCCCCCTTGGAGTTTTGAAGATCAACACTGATGGATCGTCTAGAGGTAATCTTGGCCCTACCGGGGTGGGGGATATTGGTAGGAATAGTGATGAGATTGTGGAGTTTTTCTTTTTTGAATATTGTGGGTAGCGGTCAAATAATCTTATGGAGGCTCTGGCCATTCTTATGGCTTTTAAAAGGGCTTGTGCTCTTGGATGGAGGAAGGTTATTTGTGAATCCAATTCTCAGGTTGTGATTGACTTGTTGACCATAAATCAATTAGAAGGTGTGAATTGGTAGTTGGTTGTGGTGGTTAGGAAAATTATTTCTTTGGGTAGGTTCTTGGATTCTATCACCTTTTTCCATATCCCTCGGGAGTGGAATAAGGTGGTTGATGGTTTGGCTAGGTAGGCATCTGAGCGTGGTGGTGATTGGAAGGTGGATAACTAGGAGGACATTCCTGTGAATATTTCTCAAGAGCTCGAGGAGCTTATTTTTGTTGATATGAAATTATTTCTTGGGGTTACTTGATGGCTTGCCTTGGCTTCTGGCCTTGGCCTTCTTGATTGTATTTTCTTTTGTACTGCTCTTTGGCTAAAATAAAGTTTTTACCCAATTTTTATTAAAAAAAAAGAATTAATTAAAAGTAAATTAAATTTGAATATTTAAGTATATAACAAATATTTATTTTATTATTATATATTTAAATCATGATAGAATTGTTAACTTAAATTTAATTCTAAAATTATACTGATTTCTAAATCATTTAATGTATACTATATTTGTTATCTAGTTATTATAATATAATTAGATAAGTTAAGCTAATTATATAGTTATAAAAAAGAAAATAAATTAAGCAAAATTAAATGTTTATTTTAAATTAATTCAAATAATTGTTAAAAATAAATTTATAATAAATTAAGGAAAAATATTCAATATGGAAAAGTACATTCTCTTTATATTGTTTTATTTGAATGTAATTAATTTTCAAGAATAAGTTGTAGACTTAACAAATAGTTTAATTTTATTAGTTATTTAAAATAATTCATGAAAGTAATAACCTAAGCACTATTCATGAGTTTTATTTAAATATAGACAAATTTGTGGAATACAATTTTATTTCAATTATCTAAATACAAATATAACCAAAATTAATTTTCGCAAAGGTCATAGCTGCTAAGCTATCCAGAGTGATTTCTTTAATCATCTTTGAAGAACAAGGTGGATTTTTGCCAGGGCATGAAACTCATGAAGTATTACATTAATTCAAGAAGAGAATATCTTAACATGGTATTAAAAATGGATCTACTCTTGTATTTCTAGTCAAGGTTCTTAGTTCTACTTAATGGGGTTTAGTGTGGTTTTTCTCTTCCACTCAAGGGGTCAAACAGGGAGACCCATTATCTCCTTTCCTTTATATTCTCATAATAGAAGGTTTGAACAATAGTTCAAAAAATATTAAGGGTGAAAAATAACCTAACAAATTACTTTATTTTTTGAATTCAATAAAATATTTTACCAAATAAATTAATTTATTTTTTCCAATCCATTTGTAATTTTCTATCATAAAATAATATTGTTGTCTAATGTGCACAAAATCACCTGATTTTTTTTTCTAAAATAGACATTTTTTGAAAATAGTAATGTCCAAAGCCAAGATTCTCTAATATTTTATATATATTTTTTAATGGAGGTTTATTAATAGTATTACTCCATAATTTCTTGAAAAAGGTGAAGTGTCATTTTTTAAAATAAATAGGCTAAAAGTATGAATGCCTAAAGTTCTAAGATATAGTTGACAAACAACTTTTTCAACTAAGATTGTTGACTATTTAAAAAACATGAAAGTAAAATTCGTGAAACTATTTTGATAAAAGAAAATTTTATTCATTTTATAATATTTTGCAGATTTTTTTGTCAAATTCATGATATTAAATAAAAAATTGATAAAAAGGAAGGTATAGAAAAAAACACTTTTGGAAATGTATTTACATAGACATTCAAAAGTGCTCTTGGGAATAGATTTAGACACACAGTTCTACAATATGTATCATATTATTTTACTCAAATGGTCCATATTTTTCTAAATACTAACATAGTGATTCTAGATTTGTGTAATCTAATAGAAAATTTAAGTAAGAAAACCTCAAGTATGAAAACATTTTCTTATTATTTAATATTTTTCACAAAGAATTAATCTTGGAATATTTAATATTTGTGATATACAATATTAAAAAAAATCATATATTGTTTAACTAACTAAAAAAATAGGAAAAAAGATATGAATTATATAAGGGGAGGAAAATGTTTAGATCCAAATGACATTTGATTTAGTATTGTTAATGTTGGTATAATTAATTATTGCACTCATTATTTATGTTTACTAAGATGAATTAACTCTTGTATGGGATTCTACTTTTTATTTATCCTCTGGGATTTGGAGACTTGGAGGTCATCCCTTAATTTTTTTTACCTCATCCTCAACCTCATCATATTTATAAATTGAGGTTTCTAAATCTTTATTTATATTTACTTTATTATGTTTGTTGAATAATATTGAATACATATTATTATTCTTAATTATTGAGAATTTAGGTGTCTCAACCTTGTAAATCTCCTAAGTTTATTTATTCATTATCTAACATTTTTTATATTTAATTGGTATTGTTGATAATGTATATTATTATATAAATATGCTCCACCAAAATGGGGCATGAGATTTTGAGTTGACACTTGTGCCACATATTAGTGCCTTAAATCAGTTATTAGTTTTCAAAATATTCCCACTTAGTGGTACATTAGTGAAGATCTATTTTTAAGGATGTTATGATAGATTTTAAGACAAATGCAAAAAGCCAAAAATAGGAGAGATTACTTTTGACATGATGACTACAATCTATGAAAAATTATAATAGATTACTTACAAGGTGGGAGTTACATACTATTCCTAGAGGTTACACAATGTGAGGGGCATGAGAATTTGTATCTCCACTTTTATGAGCTATTTTTGGATTTGTATGTATATTTTTGGCACCTAGTTTTAGCCCATGGTATCTATTATATTTTTCTATATATTGAGGCTTTGAGATATTAGTTTATTATTGAGAATACAAAATAATGTGTACAACCAAAATAGTTCTATTATTACTCCTAGTTCTATATTGGTGAAACTCATGTAAATGATTTCTCTACAAGTATATTGTACCCTTTGAAATTATTCAATAATATATTAAAATATTTTAGAGTGTGGACCTTTTTCTTCCAAAAGGGTTCTCCCCATGTAATTCACTATGTAAATTTGTATTGCCTATTGTTATTTTTAAATGTGTTTTTACAATATTTTATAATTGTTAAATCATATTTGAAAAGTTTTGTATATTCTCCTCTCAAGTTTTAGTGTATAAATTTGATTAAGCAGCCTTAGCTTCCTTGTAAGTGGTATGAATGATTGATCAAATTTGGTTTAGTTGTGGGTGGTTGGGTCTCTTGAGAAAATCTAATTTGAATGTGAGAATGTGTAGAAGATACTTTATGATTTTTTGTATTTTTTTTAGATGGACAAACCATAATTGAGAATAGAGATAGAAAAAATTGGTAACAAATTTGAGATGTAGAAGCTAGATATGTAATATCTATTAATTTATTGAGATCTATGAAACATTGTTGATGAGAAGGTTCAAAGGTATACAATTGTTACTTTGGCTACTTAGTATGATGTTATGGACCATAAAGCCAAGGGTCTAATCATTTTTTTAAAAATCATTTTATTCAATTTCTATGAAGTGCTCTCTATGAAGCAGCTATAGAATAATTTGGGTGAGATATACCAAGATAAATCATTAGTGAATAATTTTTTTTTGAGAAATAAGTTATATTCCTTGAGAATAGAAGGTGGATGAATTGCATGCCACTTAAAAGTATTGAATATATTTGTGGTTCAATTATCATGATTTTTTTTAAATAGATGAGAAGGAGAGATGTCAAATATTAATTTGTTCTTTGTTTGATTTATGGAATTCTCTTGTTATGGCTATTGGACGTATTTTAATTATCTTGAAATTTAAATATGTTGTGGATTATTTATATCTAAAGAGATGGGGAGGAAGGTATGTTGAACACCTAGAATATTGAGAAGGGGGTGAATTAGTATTCCACTAAGCCAATTAAACACAACCCATCCAATTAATTGAATAGAAATGACTGTAATGAAGAAGGAAAGCATGAATACAAACACAGAATCACATCACATGAACACTAGTATTTTTATGTAGAAAACCCAAAAAGGGGAAAACCACTGTGAGGGTTAACTCACAATATATTATATTTGGATATAAGATATTACAAAGGCTCACTGCCAGGGCACACTATCTAAAATAGAGCTCACAACTCTCTAAGTAGGAACAAAGAAGGGTTGGAAACACTGCCTATTTGAACTAATACAATAGCATCTATCATATGCCAAATTACAGCTCCATTGAGGTATAAAATGATCTTCACACAGTCTACTTATCACTGTATCCCACACATGTAGGTGATTCACCAAAAATGTCATAAATTTGTTTTTCTCTACCACATTCACATGTCATTTATTCCTTTCAAACTTTTTTGCAACATTCTTCTCATTCACCTCGCTCTCTTCACACACCCTTAACACCTCCGTAAAGATCTCAAATATATACCTGCATCAGGTGAAACTTCAATTAGGTTGGCCTAATTATAAGTAACACACAAAAACTAAACATGTCATCCTCAAAGTGTTTCATCCACACTTAGCACCTAAATCCAATACTCAATTTACATCAAGATAGGTCAGCATGGACCTAAATATAAATCCCACATAAGATAGAGTTTCTCAATTATTCTCCACAAAGCATCATTCGTGACAAGTCAGCCCAAAATTGACCTAAACACAAAGTCTTCAATTTTCATCAATTGTGCTACCTCAAAACTTAATCTCCCATCGAATTCTCATTCAACTTTCATTAGCTTATCTTCATCATCACAAGACAAAATAATTATTCATGAAGTGCAGAATCTCCCACACTAGTACACTATTTAGAAGATAACTATGATATGCAAAACCACACACTGTTATTCATATCTTTCTGGAAACTGTACAAAATTTCATAAAAACTTGAATGCTGCTTCATTTGATGGATTCAAATTTGTGGTTATGATTATATATGATTGAACCAATGTGATTAGAAGTGTAGAACCAAAAAATGATGCACTGAACCACAATAGTGACAAGGGAAACACTTAGCCAAATTCTTGATAAACCATGCTTTTTGAATCAATTGGTACTATACAAAGGTCACCAAAAATACTTCCCTGTTATGTTAGGATGATCATCATAATGTTGAAATCAATGACAACACTAGATCAACCAATGTATGTACACTTCATGCTCATGTTGCCAAACTGCATCATCAATGACAGACTTCCAAACTTCCAACAATCTCCCCCTTTGTCATTGATGGCAACATGCATATCAAAAAAAAATTCGATGACATGATCCAAAACTTTTCTCCCCCTTACACATATAACCTTGTCACTCAAAGAGGTACCAACATTGTAACTAACACTTCTAAGTGCATTGATAAAAATGTTTTTCCACTATCTCTCCCCCTTTGACACCAATGGAAAAGGTCATGCAAAGGCTTAGTATGCCTCCCTTAGATATATATATATATATATATATATATATATTGAATTTCCCCACAAAAAAATTTATGCAAAAACTTATAAATGTGCATAAAGGTAAGACTTATCAGCCTAAAGATGTAGATCCTTTGAGCTTCTTCAAAACAGCTTGCCAAGTAGATTTGCCTTCTTCCCAAAGTCTTTTTGCTTCTGTAAGGCAACTATATTGTAATTCTAGTTCCACTAGAGACTCTTCTCCTTCTTCCATAGTACTAGGGTTAAGGTTTATTTCTCATAATTTGTAAACACTGAAAAGGGCACTAGATATAGGAGTATGCTTTATCTTCACTAAGTCCCTCAACATCATATACTGTTTGATTGTTTCTTCCCTCTAATTCTATAAAGAAAAGAAATTATCATGCATCTATATAATGTAAGTCCATTTCTGATTGTTCTCGTTTCTTACTAAATCATAAATATATACTTCACAACCTATTTGAGTTTCAATTGAGTTCATCACATCATTTGTACTTTGTGTGTTGTTTGGCCATTTCAAGTAGTATGATAGTAAGTTATGTGCTTCCTCTTCATAAATTTGAGTATCCTTCAATTCTTTCATAGCTCTGTGATGTGCATCTACACATTTTCTTTTGCTATCCTCTTGACTCTTCTCTATAGTCCTTGCTTCTGGTCCACTTCTAGCTTTTTCTTTTAAATCGAAGACATATGCTTTCAACAAATCAATCAAGTTCTAAAATTTTCTATAGTAGACAATGATGAATTGATGCTTGTTCTATGGGTTACCTCTTGTATTTTTTTCATGACCTCATCCATGTCTTGTGCGTTTATGGTTCTAATTATGGTTTCTTGCTCATGTTGATCATCATCTATATGCATCCTTCCTTCTTTTATGTTAGTGTCTTCTTGCTTTGCAACTTCTTGTTTAATTTCAACTAGGGGAAAGACAAAGCTCTTACTTTTCTTGCTTGATCTCCTAGAACTGTCGAAGGATTCAATTCTAGTCCTTTCTTCTAATTCTAGTTTGCTAAGGTCTTTAGGGCTTCTTAAAATATCTTCTACATAATGAACAACTTATTTCTTAGTTACTTCATAATCTAACTCAGAAATCCAAACAGTTTTGGGCTCAATTTCTTTCATGAAGAAAAAGTCAATAAAGACAAAGAAATTAATGTCTCCTGAGAACCTATCCAACACACTCTTAGGTATTCTAAACCTTTCATTGATCCTCATCTGAAACATTCCAAGGAATGCCACAAGAGAATTTCCTTGAGAATACGCACCACTAAAGTTTCTCATTAGATTTCTTATCTGATGTGAAACCGCTTATGTACTTGTCCACTCCACCTTCCCAATTATTGATAGTTCCTTCATGAAGTAGAAAAGTAAACAAATTATCAAAGTACCATACCTGAATGTATGTTTTTTTCCCTTTTTGATTTCCTTCAGGTTCTTCATCAAATGTTGTTGGAGTAACTCACATAGATCATAATCAGCACCATATTCAATCATGTTATATGCCATGTGAACAATAGTGGTAGAAATTTTGTAATCATTATTTGGTTGAAAGATTTTGTGTCCAATAAGCCTTGCAGTATAACGGATAGTCGGATTTCTAATTGTATTCAAGGTGAATTCCTTTCCTTCAAGAGTAGCACTTGTCTTCTCCATTAAGACCTTAATCTTGATATATTTTCATCCTAGAATTGGTATGGAGGACCACAAACTAGTTACATCATTAATAGATTCCTTAGTTATTGAATACTCATCATCAATCCAAATGGATTCACCATGGATTCTACTTAATACCATTCTGATGTAATTCTTTTTATCTTCAAACCACGAGAACTTTTTCCACACATCCAATTTCCTTTCATTTAGGGTTTTGTATTCTGATTTTAAGGTATCATCATCTCCTTCCAATTCATTTTTCCATAGAACATTTAATTCATTATTGGCAACTTCATCTATTTCCCCATGAATGTATGCATTGATATCCTCAGTTGGTAAAACTCCAAAGGGAGTGCAAGAAAATGCACCTGTCAAATCTTCCAATAAAACTTTCCAAGAATACCTCTTCAATTTAGGTTGCAGTTTCTCTAATACATTTACAACCTTTGGTCCTTCCATTACATCTAAAATCATTTCAAGTAAAACTTTCAGAAAACAAAGAGCACACATAATACCTCTTTAAATTGCTCGGTGAAAATTAGGGTTTTGACAATCTACTACTGAGAGATGCATCAAATTCTTCCACTTCTTCTTCTTCGCTTTACTTCTCCTTCACATGCGTATAATGAGATGACTTTGTCTTCTTAAGAACACTGTTAATTCCTTGATTTGACTCATATCAACAACAAATGCTTCAGATAAAAAGCTAGTAAACTTTGAAACCTTGTGCACAAAGTCAACTTTTAGAAGCTTCGCAAGCTTCCACATTAAAACATTTTTTCCTATAATTTTCACCAAAAGCTCGACCATACACTTATGCATCTTGTCTCCTTGTGTCAAACCAAGACACAAAATTTTGGCAAGAGGGCTATATGAATTTCAGTAAAGCTCCCCCTAAGCCATAGCTCTAGGCTTAGTTACTAGAGGAAACATCTATACCAGAGATAGGTATAGATTCTCTTATGTCCTCAATTTCTTCTTTATTTCTCTATACTTTTTCCATTTAATTCTTTACTTCATTCAAATCAAATTTCTTTATAGTCTCATTCCTCTGTCCTAGATTAGCCTCCCTTCCATTTTTACTTTTGCAAAATCTTGAAATGTGTCTAGGTTTGTTGCAATTGTAGCATACAATTTCTCTGACCAATCTAACCCCCATTCAATCTTGTTCTAGACTAGTTATCCTTATGTCCAAATACATTGTATGTATAACAGTAGCCATTGAAGGATCTAGCATTATTAAATATATTCATCATTTGAATTTTGCACTCAGTAGCTTTATGTCCACATTTCTTGCATATAAAACATTTTCCAAAAAAGGAACCAACATTCTGACTCATTCTACCTGTACATTATATAGCCTTATGTCCAAATTTATTGCATGAAAAGAAAACACCATTAAAAGATGGGTACCTTTGAGCATTTGGTTGTCTAACAGGGAGTCTTCCAACATTGCTTCTCTGATTCCAAAACTTGTCATAGTTACTTTTTCCTTCAGTCTTTTCAAATTCATTGATCTTCCTTGTGCTAGATGTTTGTTCTAGTTTAGAGCTTTCTCATCTTTCAAGTCCCAAACCACCTTTATCTTTAGAAGCTTTCTATCCAACAATTAACTCATAAAGCATTGTAGGACTTTCCTTAAATTTATCCTCATGAATTCTCGCTTTCTCCAAACCTTCTCTTAGATTTACCACTTCTTGTTCAAGTCTAGTGCATTCAATATTCTTTCTTTGTATCACTATATTTAGGCAATCCTCAGTTTTCTTCTTTTCTTCCACTTGTATTTTTAGTTCTATGATGTCTTCATATGCTTTCTTTAGTTGTTCATTAACTTCTCTACATCTTTCTCAGAATTTCTTGATCTGCTCTCTCAACTTCCTAATGCATTCATTTGCCTCTTTTATATTTTCCTTCAAATTCCCATTCTCATCTTCAATTTTGTTAAGATCTTCAGGGGGTAGTTTTGAGTTCATCCTTATCCAGCATGCAGTCTTCTTTGGTATATTCAATTGCAGAAATTTCTTTTGGGGGAGCAGGGTACTTCCTATCAGCCATATGTCCACACTCCAAGATCTTCCCAAATCGGTCAAGCTCCTTCCAGGGAACCAAGCTCTGATGCCAATTATTGAACACCCAAAATACTAAGAGGGGGGTGAATCAGTATTCCACTAATCCAATTAAACACAACCCATCCAATTAACTGAATAGACATGAATGCACTAATGAAGGAAATCATGAATACAAACACATAATCACATCACATATGAACACTAGTATTTTTATGTGGAAAACCCCAAAATGGAAAAACCATGATGAGGGTTAGCTCACAATATATTTTATCCAAATATAAGATATTAAAAAGGCTCACTATCAGGATGCATTACCCAAAAAATAACTCACAACTCATTGAGTAGGAACAAAGAAGGGTTGGAAACACTTCCTATTTGAACTAATACAATAACACCTATCATATGTCATATTACAACTCCGTTGAGGTATAAAATGATCTTCACATAGTCTTCTTATCACTGTATCTGACACATGTAGGTGATTCATCAAACATGTCATAAATATGCTCTGCTCTACCAAAATCGCATGTCATTTATTCCTTTCACACTTTTTGTAACATTATTCTCATTCACCTCACTCTCTTCACACACCCTTAACACCTTGGTAAATCTCTCACATATATACCCACATCTGGTGAAACTTCAATTAGATCAGCCTAATTAGAAGTAACACACAAAAACTAAACATGTCATCCACAAAGTGTTTCATCCTTTCTTAGCGCCTAAATCCACTACTCAATTTACATCAAGATAGTTCAGAATGGACCTAAATATAAATCCCACATACAATAGAGTTGCTCAATTATTCTCCACAAAGGATCAACCATGTCAAATTGGCTCAAAATAGACCTAAACATAGTCTTCAATTTTCATCAATCGTGCTACCTCAAAACTCATTCTCCCATTGAATTCTCATTCAACTAGCATTCATTAGCTTATCTTCATCATCACAAGACAAAATAATTATTCGTAAAGAAGTGTGGAATCTCCCACATTGGTACACTGTTTAGAAGATAACTGCGATATGCAAAGCCACACATTGTTATTCATATCTTTATGGAAATTGTACAAAATGTCATAAAAACTTGAATGCTACTTCAGCTGATGGATTCAAAATTGTGGTTATGATTGTAGATGATTATACCAATGTGTGGTGAATTATGGACCCAAAAATTGACGCACTAAACCACAATACTGACAAGGGAAACACTTAGCCACATTCTTGATGAATCATGCTTTCTAAATCAACTGGTATTGTACAAAGGTCACCAAAAATACTTCCTTGTTATGCTAGGATGATCATCACAATGTTGACATCAATACGGGATCAACCAATCTATGTACACTTAATGCTCATGTTTCCAAATGGCATCATCAATGAGAGACTTCCAAACTTCCAACAAGGTATCCATCAATGATAAAGATACCATACATTTTTGTGGAAAATCTAAAAAAATAGACAAGAAGAATGAGAAGCATGAAATCTAAAAACCATAGTCCAATGGAAGATCTAAATATCATATAAAGTTTAAATATATTTTCTAGAACTGTGGTAAGCCTAGACACTTCCATATTAAGTGCAAGGAAGAAAATAAAAATAAAAAGAAGAAATTTAAATATAATTCTAAGTTTGAGAAGGAAGATTATGATGCATTGATTGTAGCTTTGGATACTTGTGTAGGTAATGATGGATGGTTAACTGAGTTAGGTGCATATTTTAACACAACCTCTAATAGAGATTGGTTTTCTAAATATGAAGAATTTGATGGAGTTAAGTTGCACTTTCGTGGTGGTTATTTTTTAAATATTGTTGGTTGTGGTAATTTTAAAATCAAATATATTGTTGGTAGTGTGAAAATAATTAATGTGTTGCATAACCCTATATTACTACACAATTTCTTATCTATAAGAGAAACAATATATGTAGGTGTCCAAGTAGTTCTTTCTAATGTAGGATGCAAGATGGTTAAAGGTGTTATGGTGGTTGTTAAAGGTTTTAGACTTGGCACATTGTATAAGCTTGATGATGCACTATTGAGTGCAATATTACTTCTATCAAAAGAAAGTCTATGACTACTTCATTGAGTAAAAGATTTGGTTTCCTCTTTAGCAAATGGTTCTAGATTTTAGGTACCTAAGGGCAATAGTTATTCTAATTCAAAACTACTTGTATAGAATTTACTATGTTATAACACCAAATATTAGGCCACATTAGAGAGGAGTTGCATGTATGTGCAATTGGTGTTGTCATTGACGTCAACAAGGTTTGGTGTTGTCATTGGTGTCAACTGTATTAGCAGGAGGTTATTGAAGTGTGAATAGTTGGTATTGAGTTGATGTTGTCTTTGATGATGCTTTGATTAGTTGCATTATGTTGTCATTAGTAAGCTAATGGTTTCAAACTCTAGTGTTGCTTTGATAAGTTTATATCTATGTATGTATGATTGAGTTGCTATGTTGTATTTGGATTGGTGGTGATGAGGAACTGTTGAAGATGTTGATGCTATGTTTCCAATGCTTGGTTTCCATGTGCTTTTGAGAAAATTTGAATAAAAAGAGAAAATAATGTGTTGTAGTGGTGTTCTATGTTGCAGAGTAGCATTATGGTTTTGCTATGCATTTCTTCTAGGTTGGAGATATGCTTGTACAGTTTAGATATGTTGATCAAACATGTCCATAGGTGTTGCATTCAGAATTTGGTGTGTTGGATCGTTGTGCAGAGGAATTTTTGTTCACCATTGTGTGAACCGTGTATTGCAGAGGTGTTTGGAATAATTTTTTTTGCTTCACATTTCTCTGCAGAGTGGTTTCAGGTCTTACAGATCTAGAAGGGTGTTGATAGTGTTTTTATATTTCTTTAGCTAAAGTTGTTTGAGGTTTGGTTCTTCGAAAGTCAGTTTCTTGAGTTGCAGTGTATGGCATAATTATCTGAGTGTATTGGGTGTGTACATTATTCAAGTGAAATTTGTTGTGAAGGAATTTTTTGGTTTCTAGATTGTGTTCAAGTGCTATATGTTTTCCACAAGTCATCTTTTGGACTTGAGGAAGCATTTACTTAAATGTTAATGGTGTTAACATAGGTTTGATTGACCTTCGGTGTTTACACTAATTGTGGAGTTTCTTCAGTGTTTGTGGAAGCGTGGTGTGGTGTGTATGAGTGGATTTAGGTCCTAGATAAGGTGTCTTTTGGTCCACCTTCATTCCTTTCCACTGTGAGAATGTTTTTGTGCCAACCTAATTTAACTTTGCATGGTTGAGGTGCATAGCCAACCTTGGAGAATGTGTTCAAGGTTGAAGATGGTATAAATATGTGTTGAGTTGTTGAGGTATGTGAAGATAGATGTGTGTGATGCAAATGATGTGAATTGTAGAGTTGTGAGGTGAAAATTTATGTACTGTAGTGCAATATTTCATGTGTTAGATTATTGGGTGTAGTGAGCAGAAGGCGTCTATAATATTTAGTAAGACTGTTAAGGTGTTAGTGATGTTATGGTGGAATTTTTTGTTGCATTGGTTGTATTTCTCAATGTAACACTCTTCTTTATATTCTTTTCTATTTTGTTAGTGAGCCTTTGGTAGTGAGTCTTTAGCAATGAGCCTTTCTTTCTTTTGAGTAGTGGGCCCTTTGGTAGTGATCCCTTTGTAATCGATGTTCATATTACTTTATATTGTGAGATAATTCTCACCATGGTTTTTCCAATCTTGGGTTTTCCATGTAAATATAGTGTTTCTTTATGTATGGTGTTGATTTAGTTATATTTTATTTATTTACTTTCATGATTAATCATTCTAACAAATTAAGGGTTAGTTGAATTAATGTGAATATGAATATTTGTAAGGGTTTTGAAGTTTTAAGGTACAACTGATTCACCCCCCCTCATTTTTCTTGTGCATTCAACAATTGCTATTAGAATGAGGTTCCTTGGAAGAAAGCTTAACCACTTAAGGTAGATTTGGGATGGCACACAAGAAAGATGTTCCTTTGTTTTATGGATTAGATTATGCATTCTAGAAGACAAGGATGGAAGGTTTTTCTAGTTTCTCTTGGATTTGAAATCTAGAAGTCTATTGAGACTAGATATACTATCCCTCCAAATGATCCAAAGACTAATGACAAGATCAAGGCCTATGAAAGCAATGGTAAAGTAAGGTATTCTCTCTTAAGTGGTCTTGCTAATTTTGAATTGGTGAAAGTTATGAATCTGAAAATTGGTAAAGAAATTTGGGTAAAGTTAGAAATCATTTATGAAGGAGATGATAAGGTCAAGCAAGCTAAGATGTAGAATCTGAAGATCATGTTTGATACCCTGTGAATGTATGAATATGAAAACATCACAAGCTACTTGCAGAAGGTGGATGAAGTTGTCAATGGCATCAGAGGTCTTGGTGGAGAATTGAAAGAAGAAGAATCGGTAAAGAAGGTACTCAAAACTCTTCCTAAATATTATAGTCATAAAGTTTTTCTATTGAGGAATTGTAAAATTTGAATCAATATACCAAAGATCAGTTGTATGGTTCTTTAACTGCTTTTGAAATGAGAGAATTTGGTACAAGTAATGCAAAAGTTAAGACTACTTTTAAGGCTAGCAAATCAGAGAAGACTATGGAATCATATCCAGAGGATCTTGATGATGTGGAAGCTAAATTTGTGAGAAGAATGAAAAAGGGTATTGGAAAGTACAAAGGTGAGTTTCCTTTTAAACGTTTCAGTTGTGGAAAGATAGGTCATTATGCTTCAAGATGTCCAAATAAAGATTTGAATAACAAAAATAGGGAGAAAAAAGGTAAGATGATTAAGAAAAGTTATTATGTTAGAGAAGATGCAAGTATATCTAATGATAAATCTGATTATGGAGATGATGAGGATGGTGAATGCTTGTTCATGGCTTTAAAAGATGAAACTAATTTTGCTAACTCTAAGATATGTGTGAAGGAAAAGGCTCTGAAAGCAAGTGCTAATACTAAAGACACTTTGGTGTCTATTTTTCAAGCTAGATAGGAGAACTATTGGATCATTAAAAATGGATGCTTTAATCATATGATCTGTGACAAGAGTAAGTTTTGTTCAAGACCATTTTAATGGGTTCCACTAAAGGAGTAAATTTGCATCGATTAGTGTTGTTAGGTCTTGATGATCCTCTTGGAGGATTTGAATTTTGATTACTTGGCTGATTATTAGATGGTGATTGTATATTTAAGAAAAAATTGGCATCTACCACCCCATCATTTGACATTTTTGTTTTTAACCCAGAGGTGAGGTTTATCATTAGAATTAGATGTGTGATCCCTATTGTCTTTATATATTTTAACAAGGCCCTTAGTGATAAGAGCCTTCTCAATAGTGAGTCCTTTATCTATGATTTCTTCAAAGGTATTTGCACATTACGCAGTTAGATGAAAACCAATTTCTATGTTTAGATTTTGGGTAAAAATTTCAAAAATTTGTTTTTCTGGTATTGGTCATTTACATTTGCTAGCTTTATGTCTCCAACATTGTAAGAACGAGGCAATTTTTTCTCCTTGGTTTTTATTGGTGCTATACAAGTCAGTCATGGTTATCTCATGTTCAATATTATATGAGAAGTGACTAACAAACTTTTCAACTAGTTCTTGGAATGTTTTGATACCTTGGGGTAAAGGATTAAACCATTCTATGGCTTGTCTTCCCAAGCTTCAAGGAAATAGGTGCATTAAATATGTATCAAAGACTTCTATACAAGCTACATAAAATTCGTATATGTGTTCCCTAGGATCTCCTCTTCCCTTATACTTATCAAATTTTGGCATTTAAAAATTATTATGGAAAGCTATCATTGATATGCTCCTATCAAATGGATATGGACAAATTTCCTCAAGCATGTAGTTTTTCTTTGTATGCCCTAGTTGCATGTTTTTTATTTTTTCATTCAAACTTTGGATTTGAGATGCCAAGTCATTTTGTTGATTATTTGTGGTTGATGGGATGGGGTGTATTTCATGTGTTGAGGGATGTTTTGGGGTATGTTGTATGGGTTTTTTGGTGTGCTTTGGTTTTGTGTATGGTTTTTTCCATGGGAAGGTTTGTATATATTTTATGAGGGATTTTGTTGTTGTGGGATGTTTTTTTGTTGTTGGGGGAATATTTATTGTTGTGGGATAGTTTGTTGTTGTGGGACATGGTGTTATTGTAGGATGTGTTTTTGTTGAGGTATGGTATATTATTATTGTTGAGGTATGGTATATTGTTTTTTTGGTACATGTTGTTGTGGTGTGATTTTTTAATGTTGAATGTATTGTATTTGGGGTGTTACTTAAGGTCGTTGAATGTATTTTGGTCAGGGTATTTCTTGAGGTTGTTGAATGTGTTGTAGTTGGTTGATTGCTTGAGGTTTTTGAACATATTGTGTTTGTTGAGATGTTCTTAGGTTTTGATGAGGATTGAATTTTTGGTTCATGATTTTTCGTTGATATGTGCTTGGGTTTTGATGAGGATTAATTATTGTTGTATTACTTGTTTTTGGGGTGTGGGTGTAGGATATTATACACTATAGTTTCTTGGTATTATAGTTGTGGCATCTTCTTTTGTGATGGAAAATGATGTTGTTTGTGGGTTGGAAGGTTGACTTGAGTTATTAGGATTGTTTGTGCTCCTAGTTGTGTTGGATGTTTGGGTAGCATTTTTAATGCTAGGAGGCACAAATGGTGTAGGAGTTGGGGTTGTAAAAGGGTTGTTTGTATAATTTGGCATGTTGGTGTTTGGGGGGTTTGGTATGTTTGGGTTTGTTTGAATGGATGTATATGTTAAGGAATATGGAATGTTGGTGGTTGATTGATTTTGGATTATTTGACCATCTAGGCTTGGGTTTTGGTATAACGAATCTACAAATTATTTAGAAAATGGTATAAAATATGTGTCATATGTTGGTATCATAGGTTGACTTGGTACATTTGGAATTGGTGGTGGTGGTATTTGTTCAGTAATAGTGTGCACCATAGGAACGTTCTCATGTATAGGAAAACTAGACATTTGTTTGAGCTTGTTCCCTAATTGTTGCAACATTACAATCAGAGGGTATTTTGGCACCATTTTGTGCAAGTTTAAGAAAGTAAGAGTTGGGATCCATAGAAATAAGGGCATAAAGTTTACTAGATAATGAGGTACCTTGTTGTATTTCCAAAATTTCTTCCTCAATAAATTCACTAGATAACTTGGATTCATTTGTAATGTCTTCTATGAGGAAGGTTGGGTATTGAGCTTGTTGGGTTCATTTTTGTATTGTTTAATATGCATGTGGATTGAACATATCGCTAGGAATCCCAAATGTTGTTTTGGTAGTAGTCATAGGCATGGTAATGCTTGAACTTCTTGGGTTTGACTCCATGATTTTCTTATGCTGAGACCTTGTAATAGGCATAAAAGAATATGATCTTATGAAGGATGGGATAAAAGTGAAGGTTGCTTATGTGATGTTAATGAGTGTTTTTTTTGAGATTAGAATTATGAGAGCTATTCTAGATATATTTGGAAAAAAATTTATGTTGATGATGTTGATTTGATGGGAGATTTGAAAACCTCTGAAATTCAAAGTTAGATTACATCTTGTATTGATATGTGATAAGGATAATATTTTCTTGTACTAGATTAATGAGTCCAAGAAAAGGGATGATGGTGAGTTTACCAACTCAGCGATATAAAAGACCACTAAGCTAATATTCCCACATGGATTTTGATGTTAATTCAACTAAGTACTTGAAAATAACTATTTTTCAAGCAAGAGATAAACTAGGAGATAGGATTGAGAGATTTAAGTAAGTCTATGAATAATTTTGGTTATTTGTGGTTTTGATGTTTGTGGATGATTGTGATATCATTGTTTATCCAAAATCTAAAGAGGTGTAACTCTAAAATTCTAAGATGAAGAAAGTGGTATGAGATGAGGTATGTTGGTTATAGGTCTGCTAGAAAACAGGTCTTAGATCCTACATTGATTTTTTATAAAACTTTGGATACTAGAATTTCAAGGATTTTGGAGAATTAATTTGATAGTCAAACACGTCACTTTATATTTCAAAAGTGTTTGTGTACTTATCAAACACATCACAAGATGGTAAAATTGGTGCACTACCCTCTATCAAAAGTGGCAAGATATGGAAAAAGTGTTAAGCTATGGAAAAAGTGTCACTAGGTTTATCGAAAGATCAATATATTTTAGAAGCACAACTATGCAAAACCTAGGGTTTGAAACTAAAAGAGAGAAATTTTGATCAACATTTTTGAGTTACACAAAAGCATTGATCTTCAAAGTAGACATGTCATGATGTTTTTGAAAAAAGCATTGAGTTTTTTATCAAAGTGTTACAAAGTTTTCAAGAGTGTCACTGTGAATGCAAAAGCATCACTGAAACACATAAGTGTGATTCCACAACTAAACCTAAAAAATTTCTAAGGTTTTTTGACTGATTGGATTGTTTTAAAGATTAATTTAGATTTTTTTTTATCTAGCAAGAGATATCACGCAATAGAGAATAACATGTAAAATTGAATCCAAGGTGTATTTCATATAATTGTCATGAGTCTTTTCAATGAAAAGATGTTATATGGTGATTACAGGTCTTAACAAGAAAACACATCAAGTAGCACAACCTAATTAGTAGTAAAAAGGTGTATTTACTTAGTGGAGGTCCACCCGCTAAAGCGTAATACCTTCAAATGAATGAGTAACTAGGGTATGCTAAGGTTATACACCACCTTAACACTCCTTACCTTGAAAGGATGAGGTCCTAACAAGGAATATATGTCACCTAAACAAGAGAAGAGTACATGGTGAGTAGCTTTGGGAATGATATTGTACCTTGCACCCCACAAGTTGATGATCGATGGTCTTAAAGGCTTCTAAAAAACAAGGTTCATAGTGTTTCTATGAATAGTGATCCCATCCAGGGATGCCTGAGTCAAGGGGGTTCTCCACTCTTGTCTTTACCTATACACGTCTCAGTGGACCAAGGGTCACAAGGCATGGCTTAAAGGATGTTGGCCACACCTTGAGGTACAAATTTTGTTCTCCCCTCTTTATATACCCCACTGGTAAATGTGGTTGAGGTCATCCTTGAGGTGATGAAATCCCCAAGCAAGCCTCCTATTGAATTAAATAGAGATACTAGTGTTTTTTATTCTCAAGATTGCATGCAGCACAAGAGAAGAGCATACTTTACTAGTATACCTTGGAAGTACAAAACATATGCAAACTAGTGGTGTTTTTTTATCTCCAAGATTGCACGTAGCACAAGAAGAGAGCATACGCACCAATATTCTAACAAACACAACAAACAATTATTTAATTAAACCCAAATTCAAATGTGAGTTATTTTAGAAATCAAAGCATTTAAAATTGTTTTCCCTACAATAAATACAAGAATATTTTTTCCTATTTTATCTTCTCCCAATGTTTGCCTATGTTGCACAAATATGTTAGTCCAAGAAAAACTCAAAAAATGTCAGGGTTAGTGAAAATATTGAAATTTGAATCAAAAGCATCACTAAAAGAATCAAAAGCATTATTGTAGAAATAAGAGATGTTGTTATACCTGTCAGAAGCATCGTTGTAACTGAGAAGCATTGATGTGCAGCGTGGAATGCACCACTATAACTTTCAAACATGTCATTGAGAACATTAGAAGTGTCACTATAACCTCTAAACCTGCAAAATAAAGCAAGCAAAAGCATTGAGGTGCAGTTTTAAAGTCTTGTTGTATGTGACAGAAGCATCATTATACAGTTGTTAGTGAATGAACTAGCTCTTATTATAATATTAAAATGATAACTCTATAGCCAAAGATATAAGAATTGATATTGCTAACAGCTCTAGAAAGATCACAATTGCATTTATGATTTTCCTCTTAATTATTATCGAGGTACAACTCCCTCTCTAACTATTCCTATCTTTTAAGAATACATTTTTTACTTAAAAGCGAAATAAGGCAAACCAACACTAATTCATTAATATGATACAAGTACGATTGAGCTAAAGAATCCATTAATGTCAGATCAAAGACTCATAAAGTAATGGATAGTAAATATAATATAAAAGATGTGATAGTATAGCATAGAGAAATTATCCTACATAGAGAATAAGTCTAAATTATCATTTTAGCCAACAAACTAGTTTGACAAACATTATATCCATAACTCATCACTCAAAGATTTGAGCAATCTGAAATCATGACTTCATTACCAGAAGTATGTTCATTTTCCCTTCAATTACATCATAGTGTATATCTCAAAAAATTGAACCCTCATAGAGTCATTTTTATTGAATTTTATATCTCAACCCCAACCTTGAATCTTGATGGTTAAAATAACAGCCACTGGATTGATTAACGGTTTCTTTCCAACTAACATCCCACTTAAAGAAGTTGATAAACCAAGAGCAATAAAGATTAGGAGTAAACATCATTACACTATCTCTTCAATTGGAATTGACAGTTGGCTGAAGTGTTTCCTATTCAAACACCTACCGTGTGGCTAGTCGTACTTGCAAATGGTGCAATTTCAGAGCTTGAATTAAATGAAAAATGTATGTTTTCATGATTCCATGTGTGTGAGTATCTAGATGAAGAGGCAACTTAAATTTTTTTATAGCAAACCCAATGTTTGTAATAAATTTTTATTGCAACAACATTTAATTTTTAATCCAAATCACTGCCCCTTCATTCACCTAGTCTTGAGGAAATCTCCAGCTTGGATTTGCTTCCTATTTTCTATAAATTCAATGAGAGAGACCTTCATTTTCACACTTTTGATTACATTCTTAGAGATGGTGAGTGTTGAGAGCAATGTTGCTTTGAGGAATGATTTCATTGTGCTCGAGGACATAGAATGCAGTTTGTTTCACATGTTATTGTTGGACCAGTTGAGAGAAGTATTCATGACCAAGGATGATGTGGAAGATGTACTACATAAGATCCTTAGGGAAAAATTATTGAATCATGTCCATGTCCATTATGCAAAGCTCCTAGAACGATTCATATACACTATCTGCACTTCAAGAAAATGTGATTGGGGCATAAGGGTGGTAGAGAATTGAGTTAATCCTAAATATCTGATGAGGGTATAGGCTACCATTGGAGGAATAAGCCAATTACCTAGAACCGGCCTCATAGGTGATGCCATATGTGTTGCTATTGCAATCCAACACGAGGTTATAGAGGTGGCAATAACTCTTCTTCATGCATGGCTAGCAAGGAATGACATGGGGCTATTTGTCCACTTTATACAATCACAAGAGAACCTATTTTCGCCTGCACATATTGAATGCTTGCAGGAGGTGGTGGAGAGAATACTCATTCGTATGTTTTTCCTCTGTATTTAGGAAAATATACTGATAACTTTTTTTGTTTCGAAACGTTCATGCCATTTTCTAATACTAAATATATACACACATATATGAATATAATATGAAGCTTTTTGTATTTCAGCATTGTGCCTTCTTTGTATCTAAGTATTTTTTCCTCTTTAATTTTTTATTGTATTTTATAATGATATCTATGTATTTTACTATCCTATACATTTGTGTTTTTATGGTTGCACTTGCTCAATCAAACATTTTCTTGCATTCACATTGTTCATTAAGGAAAATTCAAAAAATCCTTTAAAATCAACCATGCTTATAAAAACCTTGTACTTTACTGCTTCACTTTCCTTTTCAATATGATACTTACATAATCAGAAAAAGGAGAGGTTTATGAAACCCTATCAAAGACTAAAAATGGTTTCCAAACCTATCAAAAATACCAACGACACAAAATCTTCCTTTTCATTCTTTAGCTTTCCTTCACTCGTAGAATTTTGAAAAGTTATATAACCTTTAGTACAAGCAAACAACTTTTAAAATTTTCTGACTTAGACATTCCCACAAGGCTTTCGACGTTTAGGAAAGTTATGATAATTTCATAAAAGACCAACAATGCATGAAACAAAGGATATAACCAAAGACTTAATAAGTGATGTCGGCATAAGGAGGGGTTATAATAACCTTGGCAACATTCACTAAAGTTCGTAAAACTTAAATAAATACTAACAAAGCCTGAACTTAGGAGAATTTTCAAATAAAAATAAGGGTTTGGAATTAATGACCAAAATCAAAGTAATTGTGGCTCTGTCTAGGGACAAAGACTGTAAGGATGTAGCCAGGAACCCAGTAGCATGTTTTAAAGGCTAGTGCTTAATACATTGGGCAAAAAATTCATGTCAAAGGGAAAGGACCAAGACAAAACAAGAAAACCCAAAATATATGCAAATGAAAATTGACACACCAAAATTGAGACTATGTACACGATAGGATGAATCCTACCAAAAGGGAAAACAAGTTACTCATACAAAACCATTAAATGGTTGAGAGAAGAATGAGATAGACCTAGAAAATCCAGTAGCTCATGTAGCTTCTAGAGGATGGTAGAAAATATTTTTTCCCATAAAGCTCCAAGTCCACTAAGAAAAACCTTGCCAATTTCTATGCTCCCGAACAACCACTTCCCATCATATATTTCTTCTTTCATAGAGGTGTAACTTTTTACCCTAATTCTCTTGTCACATGTTGGCTCTACTAAAGGTGTAGCCTTACGATCAAAATTTCCTTCATATGTGAGCTTCTGATCCTTCCTTGACGACTTGGATAGTTCAACATACCACCATTCCTTACTAGTCTCCTCCTGTGTAACCATATTTCCTAGTTCGTGACTTTCCACACCACAATCATCCTAATCATTTATCTCACATGTATTTTCATTCTTTCCTACCCTATAATATTCTTCTCTACCAACACTATTGTAATAGAAATCTTCTCTTATCATATCACTGTAGAGGCTAATCTTTGAGCATTCAAACAGAGGATTACTCTTCACTTCATAAAATTCATGAAAAATATATAGGGGATTAGAAATTTTAACCCACTCCATTTCATTTTCCTCTCCATCATGTAGGTTATCCTTGGATCACCATTCTCAAGTGAGAGTAGCATCCTACTCTTTTGAATCAATTTGTAAACTAGTGAATTTCCCAACACCTATGGATCTTACTAATATCTTATCCTCCATGTATGAATTATCATCTTCTCCATTTATTTTGTCTAAAATTTCAATATCGATAATTTGAACCTAACAATTTCATAGTCGGGATTGTATAAAGAATTTGGCAACTAATTATTTCTATGAGGATCACGAGTATTCATAGGAGTACTAGGAAAAACAAAGTGTATGGAAAAGTCATGCCTTACCTATGGAGAAAAATCCTCTTCTTCACTTGATGAACTAGGATCTTCTTCTATTCCAGTAGAAGTTAGACTGTAGACTTGAGCCTCCTAGGTTTGGCCTTCATTCCTTTTGTTCACCTTTTCATGACTCAAAAATGTTCAAGATTGAAAATCGTTAGAATTTTGTTCTCAATGATAGGGCAAGATTGGTTTAATGTATACTGGGAATTCAAAAATATTAACTTAGGTTTTTTCCGAATTGAAGTAGGTACTTTAACATAGCTTTGCTTACAAAACTCAGAAGTAATTAAATCATCCTCAATGTTTATTGTCTTTGACTGTGCTTGTTCAATCCCACAAATTTTATCTATTTTAAGAATAATTTGAACCTTAGGATGCAAG